>LPNX010829148.1:160545-171247 GCA_001517045.1 Pseudotsuga menziesii | reverse complement strand
TAGATATCTCTTAAAGTAATTATATATATGTAAAGGAAACACTAAAAATACCAACTTCATAACTTTACTATCCATGTTCTACAAAGATTTTTTAGCGTTTAAAGATTTTACTTTACTATATATATATATATATATATCAAGGTTCTTTCATTATAATACATTTTCGCGCGTCTCTAGGATCCCACAATCTTCTCTTAGATATCTCTTAAAGTAATTATATATATGTAAAGGAAACACTAAAAATACCAACTTCATAACTTTACTATCCATGTTCTACAAAGATTTTTTAGCGTTTAAAGATTTTACTTTACTATATATATATATATATATATCAAGGTTCTTTCATTATAATACATTTTCGCGCGTCTCTAGGATCCCACAATCTTCTCTTAGATATCTCTTAAAGTAATTATATATATGTAAAGGAAACACTAAAAATACCAACTTCATAACTTTACTATCCATGTTCTACAAAGATTTTTTAGCGTTTAAAGATTTTACTTTACTATATATATATATATATATATCAAGGTTCTTTCATTATAATACATTTTCGCGCGTCTCTAGGATCCCACAATCTTCTCTTAGATATCTCTTAAAGTAATTATATATATGTAAAGGAAACACTAAAAATACCAACTTCATAACTTTACTATCCATGTTCTACAAAGATTTTTTAGCGTTTAACTATTACAGTGAGTGCGCTAACCTTTATATCATATTTTTTTCTCGGCATAGATAATGTCTCGCAAAAGCATATCTTGTTCTTGAATTAAGTATGCACGGAGTTTAGGTGTGGTAAATTTCCCTTTAAGTCTAAGGTGATGATTTCCACCAGCTTACTTTTGGTATGTTTCCAGAACCATGATTACCTTAGGCAATCTTTATTTGACCCCAATGATTCACTCAACTTTTACCTTTCCCCCTTACTGGATTCATCCCTAAACATCGTTTTGGTCACGCAATGTTTTAAGTCTCCAAACATTATCAATTTCATCCACAATTCAATGAAGTTAGGATTAGTACTTACAGTTCCTTTTACTTACACTTCGCGTTTTCCAGTTGCGTATTAAGGGGATGTTACAAAAATATTCAATTACAATCATCCTTGACCATCCTTGGTCAACAACATAAAACTTTACAATAAATTTTAAAGTAATGTCTTTCAATAACATAAAATGTTTTAAGTTCTAGGTGGGTTACAAAATCTCTCAAGGTTCAAACCATTTTCTCTCTATTGAATCCAATACTCACCCATTTTGTCGTTAAAATCACGTCTACAACATAATACATGTAGTTGAAGGCAGGTTGCCATGGATTATCGTGCTATGGGGTATCCTTGCACATTATTGCACAGTGCCATGGATGATAATAGAAGGGGTATCACTTCATATATTTGATTGGGAAGGTAACATTTGTGGTAATTAATATCATATTGTTATGGAACTCTATTAACACTCTTACTACCTATGGAAATCAATTTTTTATCTGTGCAAATTAGTTCCATATCCCCACAAATTAATTGTTACAACGGGTGGCGCATGTATTTATGCATATTCTTGTAGTATGTGGAAGCATCGAAAATGATAATAGTGTTACACTGATCCAGAGAGAAGTTAATGTTTGAATTAGGTCATTAATTATTTGTATCCCCTAGGTATTAATTCATATTGTTGCAATCACTTCATCCACTGAAAATAATAATATTGTTGTAGTGAACTGGTAGGTAATATTTGTATATCACATTAATCACTAAGAGAAAGATAATAGTAAATGTGTTTAATACTATGAGATTTCTTAATCACAAAGAAAGTTTATGCAATTTTTTATTATGTTTTGATATTTAATTTATTTGTATCAAATTGACCAATTTTTTGGTATATTCAAATTATTTTTCTTTTATTTTTTAATTTTATTTGAGCCAATTATACACACTTAAGGAGTTACACATCCCCTAAGTGAAACCATACTAAGCAAATATTAAACTTAAATAAGAATATTAGATTTAAAAACTTGATTTAATAATATGTTTTTAAACTTAACACTATCAGTCTTTTTTGCTGTAAAATAAAGTTAAAACAAAGATTGTGCTTGATGCAAATTTCATTTTGTGAAATAATTAATAAGAACATAAATGAATAAATTGTAATTGCAATAATAAAGATTTTGTTTGGGTTAATATTTCATTTTTAATTTAGGTTAACGGAAATTATTACTTAAATCATGAAGAAAAGTATAATAGTGATTTTGGTTAATAGCTTGTGATTTCTTTATCAGGAAAAAAAATAATGCAATTAAAACAAAGATTGTGGTTGATGCAATTTTTTTTTTCTAAATAATTAATAAGAACATCAATAAATAAATTGTAATTGTAATAATAGAGATTTGGTTTAGGTTAATATTTCATTTTTAATTTGTTTTAACTCAAATTATCACATTAATCATGAAAAAAATTATAATAGTAATTATTTTAATACCATTAGATTTCTTTATCCGTTGTATATGGTTTCAATTGTATATGGCTTCCATTTATCCCTTCGATTATCTCATTCTCATCGGCATTCAGTTTGGTGGCAACATTTCATTAAATCATTGATACCAAAATTCTCAGTCACTGAGGTTGGTGGAAACATTTCATTAAATCATTGATCCAAGCGGTTCCTACCAACTCTTTCTGCTTAGAAGTGTCCATTCCATTTCCGCCAACTTTCAGTCATAATTCCCCACGGAACGTGAACAATATTTAATACGCAGTACGATCCAATCCCATTTCTATATATGTTTGTTGGGTGGTAAGCAGTAGTTGTTGTTGTAAGAAGTCAAGATTTGATTGTTTCGACAGTCAAGGAACCCGCGGCCGGCCTTGTCTGTAAACTTAATAAGAGTAAAAGGTAGACGAGATTGGTGTACAGTTCAGATTTTGGTTTGGAATGACAGAAATTAATCAGTTTACTGTAAAGTAATAATTGTTGTTTCAGGCTTATTGTTGACTGTTGGATGTTAGCTCCAACCATCACTAATGACAGAGATAAGAGTTAAAGGTAAAGGAGATTGGTGTACAGTTCAGATTTTGGTTTGGAATGACAGAAAATAATCAGTTTACTGTAAAGTAATAATTGTTGTTTCAGGCTTATTGTTTGCTGTTGGATGTTAGATCCAACCATCACTAATGAATCTGCTGTAGCAATCATTGCTCTGCGGCATGTTGGTGGTTAATGATCTTGTTTGAAATCGTTTTTGGAAAGAATTTGTCATGCATTAGTCTTTGTGCTGGGCTTAAACAGTCTTTTAGGTTTTTTAATGTTTCAAGGATACATGAAGACTGTATATCAAACACATAATGTATCAAGTAGATTTATGATAATTAGAAATGTTTATATTTTATAATGGACTAAAATATGTATTGTCAAAATTTATTTTATTAAGTTTATATATATATATATATATATAAAAGTTCTTGCAAACTGCATGTATAAGATGTAATTCTTGACTTGTGGTTTATCTATGTTTAAGAATTAATCACAAAGAACCACAAGTTAAGTGGTTATGCTAGAATATTGTAATTTTCAAACAACAATCCATAAAATTATATATATACTGAATCTATGTGACACATAAAACATGGATAAAGTAAACTTATAGCCTATTAATTTTGCCTACCTACAACAAATTAAGTAGTTGTACTAAAAACTATATTGAATCTGTGTGACACATAAAGCATGAATAAAGTACATTTCTTGACTTATAGTCTATTAATGTTTACCTACCTACAACAAATTAAGTAGTTGTACTAAATATTATAGTCTATTAATGTTTACCCACCTACAACAAATTAAGTAGTTGTACCAAAAATTATAGTCTATTAATGGTTACCTACCTACAACAAATTAAGTAGTTGTACTAAAAGCTATAGTGTAAAAACAACAATCCATAAAGGTAGATATATGTTGAATCTATGTTACACATCCACATGCCACTCAACATTTCACATGCACCAAGCTGTTCCTATCAACTGTGTGGTTAGAACTTAGAACTAGACCTGAAAATTCAATTTTCTTGTGCTTGTTAATGAAAATTTAATTAATGAGGGTTTGAAGTTTTTTGTGCCTATCATTTGATGGTTTAAGCAATTTAGGTGAGTGTCAATTTATTTTTGATATTATATATAAATGTGAATAAAATATTTTTTTATATTATTCATAAATATGAGTAAAATGTTTACATAGAAATTTACTAAGTCCAAATGTGCAACTAAAGTAAGCAAATTATAAAATTTTAAAGTAGAAAACTTTCCACATTCCCCTTGGAAAAATCTCAAAGCTCCCTCAAACTACATAGCCGAAGATTAATAATACAATTAGAAACACAAAATATATACAATACACATACACTGAAATCTAACATTTATGTGTTCATAGGATAACTGAAAATTAAGAGCACCAAAGGAGCTGGCCCAACAAAATGGCCCAGAAAAATTAGCTAAGTTTTAGTAGTTAAGGTAGGTATTAAAATTTCTGAAGGTATATATAAATTCATAAAGGTCAAATAGAAGTTTCAAATATTCTTTTACTTACATGTCAAATACTTGCAAAAATGAAAAAAAGTTCAGTGTGCCCTCAAATTCCAGGCCTTTAGAACTATCAATTTCCACCAACTTTTGGTAAGCAATTAATATTCAGCATGCCTCCGTCTATTTAATGCTGCAGCAGAGCTGCTAGCTGTGATTGGATGTCATGCTATTTAATACGCAACTACTAACAATAGCTTGAGGACGGCATTAAATAAGCTGCAGCAAACTAAATAATTTTTTTTTCATTTCTGTCAGTCAATCTAAATCTGTGTGACACATCTACAGCTGCTACGTCAACATTCCATAAAATCATTGCTTCCAGCCAACGAAGCGCTTCCCACCAACTGCAATTCTTACCAACTGTTTATTGTGCTGAGAAGTGCCAATTTCCGCCAACTGTCAGCCAGCCAGCCAGTCAGGACTGAACGTGAACAATATTTAAAACGCAGTGCAGCTCGAGCGGGACGCAGTACGATCCAGTCCAATTTCATTAGCTTAGTAGTTGTGGTGAGAATCCACGATTTAATTGATTCGACAGTGGCGATCTATTTAATGTTATAGTGATAGTGAGGGACCCGGGGGCCGTGGATCTAAATACTAACGAGATGTAAAGTTCACATTTTGGTTTCGACAAGGAATTGGAATTGGTTTTTCATGCATTACGCTTTATATTGAATGCTACGATAGACTTCTCTCAATAGATATAGAAAGGAGAAGTGTATCTTTCATTTAAAATTTTAGTTCGGTGGGAATCTTGTCAAATATTTAAATTGATTTTGGATTATTTATGAAATTTTGGAGTTTTGTTTAGGTATAATAAGAGAATTTAAAAAAAAACATTGGTGATATGACATTTACATAAAACTATATCTACATTTAATTTTTTAATACATTTATTTTTAAATTTCATTACAAAATAAACAAACCTAAACCATATTAGTATTTACTTTTTACAAGTTTAATAAAACTTTATTTTATTTAATTATTTAAACAAATATTATATTCATAAAGCATTGTGTTAGAGTGTTTGCAAAATTTATCAATAAATTCAAGTGAAACTAAATTTATAATAATTTTGAAAGTTAGTTTGATTGGTTGACATTATTGTGGCTCCCTATGATGCTGTGAGTTCTCCCAACAAGTTTGATAGGTTTTCGTTTAATGAGATATATTGGCATGTATGGGGAACACCTTATTTTTCCAAAAATTATTTGTAATTAGAAAAAATTTAATATTTATAACTAAATTTACTACTATTTTTTACTTTGCTTATATAAACATTGATATGTATAATTTTAATAAATTAGATAACTAATAAATTTGTTTTAATAAATATACTTTTGGCAGACAAACAATTTCTTTTATAACTTTTTATATACTTTTTTATTTCTTTTATAACTAATGAACTTTGTTTGACTACACGGGTGTGGCTCATTGACGGTTCCCACCCGAGTTTACCTGTGTCCCATGTCTTGCCTAGTAAAAAAAAACTAATGAACTTTGTTTATTCTATGAAGCCAATCCAATATTATGTTAATGATTAGTTGACTTTTTTTCTTTAAAAGTAAACAACTATTGGCTAAATATAAAGTATAAAGTATTCTCATAATTAGTATAAACTAGTAAAACGAAAAAGACCACTCGACATAATTGAGAAAACATAAAAGAAGGCAGGCCTCGATGCCTCTTACCTTAGGGATATTTTAGGCCTCAATAGGTCCATATTATAAAGATTGGTTGTATCGTTCAACTCATTCTAGATAGGCCCCCATGGAGTCCTTTCTTTTGATATGTTTCTTATTATTCCAGTGGTTATTTATGTGCTAGAGAAGCAACTTCACTAAAGGAAAAAACAATTAGGAATTCATTGAGCATTTGTTGAGTGTAAGTGTCAATGTGATATAAGCCACAAATTACTTTAGAGTCCTTGTTTTGATATTTTACATATTGTGTTAATGGTTATTTAAATGTGCCAAAGAAACATGATGAGCTTAAATAAGGGAATCGATTAGGAATATTTCTATTGATTTAAAATGTTACAACAAATGAATGGAGACTAATCGTGGGGTCGCACATCTTCTTATTGATGTAACGACTATCCCAAATATGAAAATCTACCTTAATCAACATATAATTTTATTTGATTGGTGATGATTATAATGTATGATGTATTTATGAATTTTAGTTGAAAATATTTTATTTATTATTTTAAATATTTTGAATAGGTAGTAAAAAATAAAACATTGTGTAATGAATTATTCTTTATTAATAAAAGATACTAAAGGGGATAGAAGTGGAATAACTGTTGAAGAGTGTTTTTCGACCCACACGAAGAAAATACAAGTGGCTAAAGTTACTAAGTGAGAACTCAAGGTGTAGAAGACATCTTTTCCAAAATCAGGTCACAACTCCTAGTTGAGTGCTAAAGAGAAGGAGACTCATAAATGACCAAGTCCTAGGAAAAATACTATATAATAGTATGTCCATTAGCAAGAAGAAGGCTACCATTAGACCAGGATTGAATTTGATAATGCAAGAGATGGCACATTAAGTTGATTTTGTTCTTGTGGTTCAATGAACAAACTCGAGGGTTCTGGAGCAAGTAATTTGGCTTCTCTGGGAGTTGGTTGGGAGGAAAGACTTCCATTTTTGTTTTTCCAGCAGTGGTGCCAAGTTCTTCCCCTATGTTTCATTTACAGTAGGTTGTTTTATTTTTTGATCTAGAAGTATAGCTATAGTCATTAAGTAGAAATGTTTTACTAAATCTTATTGCACAATGAACTAACCTGTATCAATCTAATTAAGTTATGTATAAATCATAAATTAATTTATGTTTTGTTTATATTTATGAATGTTAAATGGTATTTAGGAACGATATTTAGATCAGGCATTCATACCCGAGTTAGGAATTGCTCAATGATTATATGATTGAAGAATCGAATTCTTACTTAAATATGTAATATCATCAAAATTATATTTGTTCTTTTCCTATGCTGTAGATCTAGTTTTAATTTCAATTACATTAGCCAAATTAATATATTTTCTAAATTACACTACGCAATATAGTTAAACATTTAAATAATAGATGAGTTACAAACTGAACGAATTCAAGGAAAACTAAGTAAATAAACCAAGATTTAAAGATCATGAACTAGCATGTGGATATGCAAACTCTACAGTTTACAATCTAGTTAATTACTAATCCTAGAATCGTATTCATTTACAGTTGTAGATTTATATGTATATAAATTACAGATCTTATACCAACAATCCCCTACATGATTACCATAACTAATATATAAATTTTCTAACCAATCATTTATGGATCTCATGTTAACAGTCATAACGAGATTTTCGGCTCGAATCATACAAATCTGCAAAATAAAAAAATTATACATGTAAGTGTTTCATTTCAAAGACCGGTAGTAAGCCCATCTATGATGGCTATCAAGAATTAAAGATTACAGTCAGCAAAATCTTATTTAAATTCAAACCAAATCGCAATCATACATACTCACTACTAAATTACGATTTCCATATCAAAACTATTCCACACAAGTTGCAAGACTCAACAAGTTGCATAAGCATTAAATAAGTTAATTAACTATGGTCGTAAGCCCATTGTCATGGATGCCATTTATATACAAAATATTAACACAAGATACACACACAATATTTAAACCGGTGTTGTATAAACCAAACGAAACCTTGATATGGGTTAGTATTAACATCAATACTACTATCTCTACATACTTTCATGATGAACAAAGATTAAATTTTTAATCATAAAATGATATCATTAAATCATATATGCACAACCGTAACACCATCGAAGGATGACAACTTGTAAATAAAAGAGTAACCATTGATTATTTTCGCAACAAAGGCCCTAAGGGTCGTTTCCATTTATTTATACAGAAAAAACATTGTATAGAGTGTGGCTATAAGTTAATCTGTGATGGCTTCCAATTTGGTTTAAAAACCAATTTTAAACTTCAAATAATAGAGTAAAATATGTGGAGATAAGACCATCCACGATGGAACCCATAGTAACATGCAAACACCAAATATTTAAACATAATACACGTAAACTCTTTACGAAGCAAAATTAATGTAAAAGGCCTCTGTAAACAGAGCGTAAACTCATTGGGGGTGGAACCCAAAACACACAACACTTATCTTGTGCAGAGCTGGAGTTCCTCTCCTCTCGACTCCTTAAGCTTGGGATTAAGTACCTGCAACAAACTATTTTACGAGTCAAACCACGATTGGTGCATTGATTTAATTTAAAATGTATGGAAAGAAAAAAATATTTAGGGTTCGTTTTCTTTCCTAAGGAATTCTAAGATGTAGGCTTGGGAGGAGGTGACCCTATCTCCTTCCTCGCCAGCATTTCAACCTGCAACAAAGTGTTTTACGGAATTTAAAACATGTAATCAAACCTTGTAGAACAAGTTTAATGTAAATATTTATACATTTTACCCTTACTTGGTGTGATTTGCAGAGAGGCCAGGGGTCGGCTACTCCAAGAATACCCTTATACCTCCTCTACCTTCCCAAAACGACAATATAGTTTTTAGTTATAGATAACCATTAAAAAGAAATAAACTTCAATTTAAAACCTGCAAAAGTAAAACCCTTTCTTTTACCTCGTGAAGGAAGCAACAAAATGGAGCAAGTGGTTGACCAAAGAAACGAGCTGTAGACAGCCATGGATTCCATGAGAAAGCACTAAGACATCTTGGCAAAGAAACCAAGTACCTGACATCAAACACTAGCCATGGTTACACCATGAAACCATAATTTTCACCATTAACAAGAGTAGACCTCATCTCGCTCTCTCCTACCGACCAAATAACATAAACAACAGAGCCTTACAAATGGACAGCCATAATGAGAACACAAGGACAACATGGAGGCCTGGTGTTACGGAGAGAAATTCCTATGGCTTGGGGTACCACAACAGACAGCTAGACTCCAGAAATTAATCTTTCCCAATATGCAATAGAAATAATCCATTGAGCTTGAATTGATATAATCCTGCTTCAACCACAAGTAAACAATACAAGCATACTATAACATGGTGTTAGCACTATTCTAGCATATATAACATCAATAATGTAAAAGCATTTGATACATTCCAATGGACACAATATTCAATCAAATACACATTACTGGACAGGAAAAGATATATCTATTAATATAAATCAGAGATTACAAGTGACAACCTCTGACGGCACGTCTGCGAACCGGAGAAACTGAATCCCCCACTTGGGCCTCCACCACCTCAATCCTCCATCACTCCGATAGCAAGCTCACAAACTAAGGCAAGCTTGGGAAGAACACAACAGTGCTCCAAGGGACAAAGGGATGCAGACTCAAGCATAAATCTTGGCAACAATGGACTATAGTTTCTTTTCTCTCAAAGCTCTCTATATGTTCCCCCCCTCTTCAATGTACCAATGGTTCCTTATATAGCTTCACAAGGGATAATGAAGGGTCGAATCCAAGCGATCTCAAGGAATATGGAAGGCCAGGAGTCATATGAGTCGGATCCAAGTCAAGGAATGCTCCAAAAGGATTTGGACTATGCACACATCCCGATGTACGCGACTATAGGGGTCAAACCCTCGTATGTACGTGGTTATCGGGGGAAAAGCCGTGTATATCATAGTTTATATAGTTTTGGGGATGATCAATGATACATCAAAGGATAAAATGTGGTCCATTGGGTCTAATGAGTCTGCAGCGGGAAAGGGGAAGGCCATATAAAGTGCGATTCACCTAGTGGGGTGAAAATCTCTATAACAGATGCCCCCTAATGTATGAGATCAGAGGGGTTATACGATGGCCGAAATACATTATAAGTCCATCCCAGAAGTGAAGTGATGAAGGTACCCAAATGGAAGACCAGCCACTCAATCAGCATAATACCATAATACAACTCTGCATATAATCTGCAAATACATCTAGCAGTCCCAGATACATAAGAGTACAATGGCCATGAATAGGCATACAACATGATAGAACATATGTGGTCATCGCCACGTACAATATACATAGATCAGAATCTCCATGATGAAGATATACAAAGGACCATGATCTCCACAAGGATGAAGATATACAATAGTT
>LPNX010829148.1:88628-160283 GCA_001517045.1 Pseudotsuga menziesii | reverse complement strand
AATAAATGATCTGAAGTCGATGGGATGAAATCCGCTGGAAGGAGGGCATTAAGGCATCCCCCATCATCCAACATGAGGTACTCAGCAAAGCTATATGATATGGAAGGACTCGATCATAAGGTGCACGAACCAGTAACTGTACCGAGAATGGCCGACATTCAAAGTCAAGATAACTGAGGAATGGCCGACTCAGGTTTCAACTTCCTTCGAACAAGAGCATAACAGCGTATGGTGACTGAATACAGGCAGCATAGACTCGATATAAAAATTGGGAAATCTCTATGACGCAGGAGGCACCAATAGAGGCTCCATAGGGATTGGAAGCATAACCAGTCGGTGGAGATAAACTCAGATAAACGAGTACAGCTTCCTAAAGTCAAACTATAACCCAACCAACGGATGTGATATACAGTGCTCTGTTCGAAGGCGACACGACTCGACAGCTGCCAAAGATAATATCTTTTCTTGTCCGGCTTTTTGGTTTTTTAATTTTTTTTTTGGTCTTTTTCAGTTATTTGAAAAGCTTGAAAAAAGAATAAACTAGCTTTATAGTTACAGACTAGGAGGAGACGAGTGTCATCAGGGCAAACAAACTAGTTCTGAGCAGTGGAACATACCTATGCTCAATGCAAGGAAACATGTGTAGGATATCGACACTCGGGGGAAGATCCCCTCCCGGTAAAAGGGTAAGTCAAGTTGCAAAGGATATACGAAATGGCTCTGCATGGCTAGACATGAGACAAGCTCGGGCTATAAGGCTGAAACGCAATGTCAGGGGAGCCGGCATAAAGCTCAATAAGATAGGCAAAGCTCATGAAAATGCATCCACAACTTGATACAAGGGGAGTCCGGGGGGAACATGGCCAGCATAAGATCAAGAGGAGTATGATGCTCTTGCTAAATGTCATGGCAATACTATACAACGGACTCCCACACCCTAAGAAAGGAGAAACATCGGCATGGGCACCAAATACAAATAAGGTGCTAACTAGGGTACCCATGTAAGGTGAGGCTCTACCACTCATATCATGCCACTTCTATAGCAGCAAGAAGGTTCCGTGACATAATAGAGTGGGTTCGTACCTAAGGCGAGAGTGACATGGTCATAAGGTCATGCAAAATGCAAACGGTGGTGATCCTAACCTATATGCCAGTATAAACATTATACCTGTGAGCGGCACGAACGGTTTCTGGTCACAAAAGAGGCATCCAACAGACAACTTTAGACCCAAGGAAGACCCAACCACACTCACAACCCACCCAGCAACTTCCCACAACATCAAACTCACCAAAAGGGAGGATGTACGCTACTGTATAAAGAACAGCTGCGTATGTAAGCGAGTTTTAACAAAAAATCCGCATACACATAGAAGGCAGTGGTAAAAAGCAGGTCAAGGCCAAACCAATAAAGGGGAGTGTCAATGGACAAACATACTATAAAATGCAACCTAGAAACGAGGAGAAACAAAGGGCAAGTCAATAATATCCAAAACAGACCCAGGCAGTGCCAAAGGAGACTCAGCAACTAACAGCATTCACCCAGCAACCCACTTTCTTCCAAAACAAGGTAAAAACCAAGGTATACGCGACTGTTCACAGTAAACCCGCGTGTATACGCAGAAATCCTAGAGAAACCCGCGTGTATACGCGACTGTAAGCAATAAACCCGCGTACAGGAAGAAAAGGTGCATAAAACAAGGGAAACAGGAAGACTGAGACAGACTTTACTCCAATCAGACTCTACCAGGCATACATGCCCCCATAACCGACACAGAAACAAGAGAAAGAGAGCAATTCAAATACATTAAATGCCAAGAAACCAATCCCCAAAGGTCAACTACTAGGAACTCCCCAGCAGAGTCGCCAATTCTGTTACGGAGAGAAATTCCTATGGCTTGGGGTACCACAACAGACAGCTAGACTCCAGAAATTAATCTTTCCCAATATGCAATAGAAATAATCCATTGAGCTTGAATTGATATAATCCTGCTTCAACCACAAGTAAACAATACAAGCATACTATAACATGGTGTTAGCACTATTCTAGCATATATAACATCAATAATGTAAAAGCATTTGATACATTCCAATGGACACAATATTCAATCAAATACACATTACTAGACATGAAAAGATATTTCTATTAATATAAATCAGAGATTACAAGTGACAACCTCTGACGGCACGTCTGCGAACCGGAGAAACTGAATCCCCCACTTGGGCCTCCACCACCTCAATCCTCCATCACTCCGATAGCAAGCTCACAAACTAAGGCGAGCTTGGGAAGAACACAACAGTGCTCCAAGGGACAAAGGGATGCAGACTCAAGCATAAATCTTGGCAACAATGGACTATAGTTTCTTTGCTCTCAAAGCTCTCTATATGTTCCCCCCCTCTTCAATGTACCAATGGTTCCTTATATAGCTTCACAAGGGATAATGAAGGGTCGAATCCGAGCGATCTCAAGGCATATGGAAGGCCAAGAGTCATATGAGTCGGATCCAAGTCAAGGAACGCTCCAAAAGGATTTGGACTATGCACACATCCCGATGTACGCGACTATAGGGGTCAAACCCGCGTATGTACGCGGTTATCGGGGGAAAAGCCGCGTATATCATAGTTTATATAGTTTTGGGGATGATCAATGATACATCAAAGGATAAAATGTGGTCCATTGGGTCTAATGAGTCTGCAGCGGGAAAGGGGAAGGCCATACAAAGTGCGATTCACCTAGTGGGGTGAAAATCTCTATAACACCTAGTTGTGCTATCAACTCACAACCATGACACGCTTTAAGGAAAGTTAGTTCAAAGTACAATGCTTTTAAACCTTGTCCAGAACAATAATGGCATATCAAATCATTGTTTCTATCCCTTTCAACTATGTCGAGAACCATACACGTAACATATAAACCATTGCATTATAACCATTGTAATATCACATTATAGATTTTCACACCATTGTATTGAAAACCAACGAAGGAGTATATTATATACTATGGTCAAGACCATAACCTTTTAAAATTTGGAAACCTTATACCTTTGTGCATTAGTACTGAGTCCTTTACATTGTATACCATGAGCTTAGTCTATGGTAAGTCCCATGACCTTCTAAATATTTAATTGAAACCTTATTACATTAAGGGTGGGATCAAGACTATGGTATAGTCTCCCAACCCTTGGGGATATTAAATCCCTAGTAAACAAATTAAAAACAAAAGAAAGGAAACTGTAAAACATTATCTGCAGGCGTAGTTGAACGCAACGATTGGACCTTGCCATTACCGCGCCTGGCAAATCCTAGCATAGTAAGCGATTTGAGATCAATAACTCATAAGCATTATTAACCTTAAAACAAGAGTAATATTGCATGTTAAAAATTGTATGATTAAATACATGTGCATTTTTTTGTGAATTTAAGAGGTTTGTGACAATTTATTTATTTAATTTTCTCTATCTTATTGAATAATTTATGAATACGTTTTTCTATAAAAGGTTAATTTAGTAGCTATCTCTACCCCATTGCAATACTTTTTTTTTGTTTATATGTTTGGTTTTAATTTACACCCTAAGATTTAGTTTACATAAGTAATATTAATAATGATAATTAATCTTTTAGGAACCTCTAACACATAGTTTATGAAATAACATAGTAACATCCAATTGAATTAATGTAATATTCAAGAAGAACATTTGGATGTCAAAGGAGAGGCCCTAGAATTTCTATGGCGAAGAGGCATTGCTGACTTTTCTCCCTCCTTTGAGGACCCTAACGCAGGTTCAGTCCCTTCTCATTATCGCAACAAAGCCTAAGATATCATCCTGACAGAGAAAACATCAGTCGGTAACACCTGTGACGTAGATGCAGTCTCATCCAAGATATCTTTCTTATTGGGTAACTGCCAGAACCAAGTTTTTGCAGTTGGGTGGGGGATTTCTGGTACCTCAGTTTCTTACCAAGGCGCTCAATGAATCATGTGGATGGATTATTTATGCTCACCGTGACCAATTATATTGTGACCCAACTTATCGTATGGAACTATTATAATGACAACCTTTGTGCAACATAATCATATTCAAATGATATAGTGTGGTTGCTATACATCTATTCATTCACAAGTAAATCTATAAGCATTCATTCAAAGCAACATTTATACATGTAACTCGAACACATTCAGCATTCACGCATATACACAGAATATAATGTAGAAATCCATCCAGAAAAAAACCACAAAGGTGCTCTTCATTTGGCATGAGAAATATATGCACCTTTTGTCTGCCCACTAAGCCAAAAACTATGTTCTAGATCTTCTTCTCTATATTTAGAGTCTCTTTATTTCTCTCATGCTCTCTGATATTCTCTTCTACTCTCTTTCTACTCAACTCTACTAATGATTCACACACATCCTCGATAAACTCAACTTCTCCTACACTTATGCACACGTAGTTGTATATTCTTCAACTCGTATGCACTCAGCAAACAGTAAAACACAACAAAATATAGAGAAACTAACACTTTAATAGTATAGAGCTAACAAAAGAGAATCTAACCCGCATACAATTTGGGTTTCTTCTTTTATAGACTCGTTACAGACTCTTTACATGTCGCTTTCTCAGTCGACTTCCTATAATTAGCCAACAGGTCGTCTTTCCTTTTCTAGTAACACCTAATAGTAGGCTCTAACAGCATGACTTACAAATATACATCCATATGTTTGGTTTATCTTACCTCTAGCCGAACTCATACCTACAATATTTATGGCCTGTCACTTTCTAACCATTATGTCTTACTCTCATTTTCCAACCATTATGCCACTTGCATGCCTTCTGATACTGTTATTCCATGGAATCTTCCCTTATCACATTCCTTCCTTCTATCACAACTTCCTCTTATGTCGTGCATCTTCCTTCTTCTTCCTTCTTGTTGTTTCTTCTATCACATCTCCTTTCTCATCTTCTTTCTTGTCGCTGCTTCTGTCGCATCTCATTTCTCTTCTTCTTTAGCTCTTCTCCATGCTTAGGAAGAATTATAGGTGAATTCTTCTTTCCTTTCCCTATGCCCAAAATACCCCCAACACTCACTTTTGGCTCATTCCAAGCCACTCGAATCTACTTCTCCATTTATTTTCTTGTGCTGACTTTACTATGAAAATCTTCCAAGATTTTCGCTACTCGCTCTGCTTCCAGCCTCACTTCTTCCTATGTCTTCTTCAATTATTCCATAAGGTCAAAACTGACATGTTTTGACATTACCTTCTCTACTGATTCCACTGCTTTGCACACCTTCTAATGTATATTCTTTTTTGTTTGTTCTTTCTTGCTTCTGCTACTACTATGGTTCTGTCTTCTGTCGGATAAAATTACTGTTTCAAAGAACTAGGATGAACGAGATGGGAAACTTATAAGCATCACTGATTCTCCTTGTTTACATTTCTAGCTTCAATGTCCAACTCATCCCAGGTTTTTCCTTCCCTTCTTCAGAATCTTCCTCTTTATTAGCCCTGACTAAGTATGAAACATTGGTATAAACCTTAGAGCTCGCAGAAGGTGAAAAGGAAACTCAGTGCCTAGGTATTTTCTTTGCCCTACTACTAGTAAAGTCTAACATCTCCTTGACATCTTACCTTTCCTTATTGGAATATGTTAGTTCATCTTTTTCTTAAAATTGTCATCACCCCATATGTTTTTAGCCTTTTGCAGAGATGATGGTGATGACGGTGACCTTTTTTTTGTTTTTCTCTATTTGAACACTAGTTCGGATCGACGGGTTCTAGTAATGGACACTATGCACTTTGGCTACTGGTTCCACAATTTTATCTAGTGGCTTCGGTCGGATGTCCTTTGGCCCTTGAATTCTAGTCGCTACTTCTTCATTCTTTCTCAGCAGATTAATGACAACACAATCCATCACGTGGGTCACCTCTTCGAGTTGTCATGTGGATGCTTCCGTTTACGACACCCCTTTGTGCCGTGATTTCATAGTGCTTATGACTGAAATTACCATCGAATTCTCTCGATATATACATATTAGTGACCGACAGTTGTCATGTCAGCGAGCTTCTTAATTATTGCACCATCGTCACATCATTTGCGACCTATTTTCTTTCATGTGGAATATTCCCTTTCTTTCCATCACCTTACGTTTATCATCATACTCCTTACAACTTGAATTTCCTTTGCAATAAGGTTCCCATCTCGCGATAAACCAATTGTTTTCACTTAGAATTTTGAGCTTGGCCAGATGCCAAGTTCGCAGAACTTTATTTCTTTATGCGACAGACTAGCATTATGTGATCCTTTTTTTTTCTCATTTATTTTCTTTCTTTTCTCCTTTTCTCTCTTGTTTTTTTTCCTATGCAACCAAGTCATAGTTATCATAATAAGGTTTCAATCAACTCCCATTGACAAGTCCCCTGACCTCTGTCCTGTCTAATTTTTCTAACTTGACTGCTCCTCCATTAGTGATTTCCTTAACGACATATGGTCCTAACCAATGTGTTTTTATCTTTCCTGGATGCTTGAAGAATTTACTGTCATACATGAGAACAAGACCTCCAACTTCAAAATGATTTCTCTTAATATGTCTATCGTTACATACCTTTTTCCTTTTCGTTTCTACGTTCTGGTGAAATCCTACAACAAAAAGTTCTTCCTCCAAGTGTATTAGTTGAAGTAATATGTCTTCCACAACATCGACATCTACCATTTCAGTGATCGCAAAAACTTAAAAAATTGGCACATTGTATTCCATAGGAATGACAACTTCTTGTACATACACCAACCTAAATGGAGTCTGACCCGTCAACTTCTTACATGTTGTGCGATATGCCTATAATATTATAGAGATATTATGATCTGAGTCGTCTCTTCGAGCATTGCAAACCTTTGTCAATTCATTTTCCAGAATCTTGTTAAATACTTCGACAACTCCATTTGCTTGAGGATGATATGGAGTCATTATTCTATGATGCATCTAGATTTTAGCAGTCAGTTATTCAATCAATTGATTAACGAAATGCATACCTTGATTTCTGATCAAAATATTTGGGCATTCGAACCTTATCACAACATTTTCAAATAATAACTTCGCAACAATACAATCCTTTACTGGTGCATCTTCGACCCATCTAGTTAGGTAATCAGTCGCAGTGATAATATACCTTGATCCCGTGCGATTTCCTGTTGGACTGATAGGTCCTACAAAGTGAACAACCCATTTGTTAAATGCCTGTAATTTTATCTGTAGTACCAATGTTATTTCATCCCTTTAGGACGGCTTCCCAGTTCTTTGATAGATATCACAACTGCAACAATAATCTTGAGCATCTGCATGCATGATGGGCCACCATAATTGTGCTTGCAAAATCTTGCACACTGTATCTTTTCCTGCATAGTGGCCTCTTGTGACACCGGCATGTGATTCACTTAATATCATCGGCTGCTTGTTCTATAAAACACAATGTGGAAGTATCTCATAAGGACCCATTTTATATAAGTTTCCATCAATCAATTGGAAATATGCAGCTTGCACCACCAACGGTTTCTTCTGTGCAGTGGTAAATTTAGTTAGCGCATAACCTGTACTCAAAAAATGTATGATATATTTATGCTAATCATCAAACATGGTTATTGCAAATAGTTGCACATCAGGAATATTACCTTCCAGAATAGTAGGTTCTTCTCCTCTTTCAATCCTTAAAAGATGCTATGGTCCCAAATTCAATTAGTCGGGTTTAACAATTATCTCAAAATTAAATTCCTGGAAGAGGAGAAGCCACTGACATATTTACCCCCCGAACACTGTCTTATTGACCAAATATTTAAATGGAGAATGGTGAGTGTACATATTGAAATGTCCACCCAGTAAATAATGTCTAATTTTGTGTAGCACATATACCATCGCTAATCCTTCTCTCTCTGTTGTGGTATAATTTTCTCTGCAGTTGATAGCTTCCTGTTAGTGAAGGAAATGGGGTGATAAATCAATCCTTCACTCGACTATGTCAGTACCACTCCAAGCGCAACAGACGATGTGTCGACATGAACATGGAACTATTTTTCCCAATATAGAAATATAAGTATTATCGCAATAGCCATCTTGTTCTTCAACTTGTCTAGACTCTCTTGACATTCTTTTATCCACTGAAATTTAGTGTCTTTTTTCAGCAGTTTCTCCATTGAGGAAATCACCTCCGCATATCCCTTGATAAAATTTATGTAGTATCCAGTATGTCCTAATGTTTCTCTTAAATTCTGAACCATGGTAGGTGGTGGTAAGTCAAGGATGATCATAACCTTGGTTGGATCAGCCAAAATTTCGCCGCGATTAGCCAAAAGAAACTTTTTTCAAATTTATGGAAATTTGATACTAACGAAAACGTTCCAGCATAATTCTGAGGATCTCTATATGGTATTTCACAAGACCAAATACTATCCATTCATTAAACTAGACTTCAATAAATTTATGCATAAATGTTTAAACGTAGCAACTACGATTCTGGAAAAATTGTAGGCGCATTCTTGAGTCAAAAGGGAATTACCCTGTACTGGAAGCATCCCCACTATATCACAAAGGTATTCTTGTGTCGGTCCTCCTTTGAAATTCTTATATGATGGTAACCTGAAAATCCATCAATGAAGGAATATATTTCTTCTCCTCCGACATTCTCCAAGACTTCATCTGTGAATGGAGTCGAAAATGGATCATGCAAACATGCATCATTTAAATTTATCAAGTCAACACAAATTCTTACTTCACTTGATGTTTTATTATCTTGCACTGGTCCATTATGATTCATCGATAGGTTCTATCATGCCTGCCTCCAATATTTGGTCCAGTTCAACTTTAAATTTTTATTTGTAGTGCAGGTTTAATATGTACGATCGTTGTTTGACCAAATTCGCATCAGGCCTCAAAGGTATCTTCATTTCACCAAGGTCACCAAATATTCCTTTCATCTCGAAAAACTTAGTAGGGAACATATCCTAAAATTCATGCAGTAAATCAATGATCTTCCCCACAGCCTCATCGTCCCATTAATATCCAATACTGAAAAATTTTGGGTTTCCAGATGAGCCATTATTTACTTTCTTGATCTTAAGTGGACTTAGGAATTGGTCAGTAGAAATACCAACTCCTTCCACTGTGCACATACCTTCTGAATCAGGTATGTTTCTCTCAAGAAGATCATCATCATCCGGTTCTCCTGTAATATTGTAACATTCCATCTGGTGGTGGAATGTCATGTTGCATCAATGGAAGTTCATGGCTGCAATCAATATTTCTTCAAATATATTTTCCTTCATTATTTGTAGCGCAACATCAATTTTTGGATGTTCACTTGTAAACTCAAATGTATGGGTGAATCTTGTGGCTAAATATTCCCATTCAACAATTCCTCTTCACACATCCATTTATGTATACCAATTCCTTGGTACCATTTCCAATGTATGGATGAATCGATGAACCCACTCTTGTTGTGGATATTCTTGCCATGTCATGCAACAATGCTTAATATGCTCTACAGGATTTGTCAATCATGTATACTTCTTGTCAGGATAACTGATCTCTTCCCCAAATATAATATCTAGTAATAATTTACATTGGGGCGATTCAAAGATAGATTGTTTATGTGTACCCCACCATCTGGAAGGCGTAGCTTTCAACACAAAGTCCAAGGCGGACAATCATTGTGACTCTATAATTTTTTCTTCAAACTCCACCAGAAAATACACAAGGTTGGGTAATCCTTCATATGTAGGAAGATCGCTTACCTAAGATCCTACCCGTCTGACATATCTTGTGATTCTTGCACATATTCTCATGTAGACTTCATGCATCCTATTCTGCCAATATTCTGGTGCATCACCTAAATCGGATGTGCAATAGCTTACACTCCACCAACTCAACTTTCCATTAGTTGTTGGATTTATATAATCTTCTCTTGAAGACATGATATTATATAATTGATCCAGGTAATTTTCTTGGCCTTCACTATTTAATGGCTTGACATATCTCTTCCCTTCAAGTGGGTCAATTGGGTCAATTTTCATGTGTTCTTCCGGAAACACCCATATTGACATTTTTGTCAAATTATGGCCACATGCATGTTTCTTATCAAATTATGAAAACAGATGAATCATCTAGTTTAGAATTTAACTCTGGACAAATATCCCCCTCTGTATAAGGTTTCCAACTACTATAAGCATGCTCATTTATGAATTATGAGCACAAAGTTATAGTCCTGCAAAATTGACAAATTGGCCCAATTTCTACAGTTTTCCTATAAGTGCATTTAAACAAGAGGCTAATTTCATACACCTGTAGAATATAGTATATGGAGAACTAGGAAAAATTCTCTAATGGTATAAATAATACATATAATGAGGATTACTTGGAAATTTTCCTCTCTTTGATCTAATGCACCAGTCACCATCTATGGAATTTTGGAATCTACTACTCTGGCCATTTTCCACTTTCTCCAGACTTAAATATTTTGACAGTTATGTAAAACCTATTGATAATCCATAATTTTCCACAAATTGTATACATATCCAATGGGAACGATTAAACCATAGACCCAACTTTGTTGATTAAAAAAAACGGGGGTTGTTGCCGGGCGAGTTGAGGGTAACTCATTTTTTTCGTAAATAAATCAATTTCACGCAATATGGCACAAGAAAATTGTCATTTTTTATTGACCTGGAATAGGTTCTAACATGGATTGACATGTTCCTTTCTATGTGGCCATCGGTTGCTAGGTAACAATACCACTTAACCTCAGCAATGGCAGTTTTCCCACTACCAAAAGTAGTAACTCCTCGCAAGGAACTTGGTTTTTAAAAAGTTCTTTGGGCAGGAGTTTTCAATCGAACATTGCCATGCGTTCTAGGCGGTTCATCCTAAATCCTTGCTTTCCCAAATTAACCCATGCACACATCGATGAGGAGTTATGAGTCACGGTCGTTCATCTCTGAGAAGATACAATGGTTGAATATTTTCCCACCCATTCTATTAACCATTATTTATGTTTATAGGGAGTTTTTTCCCATGATCATTGATCATCCCTATCATCCAACAGTCAGATATCTAGCCGCCTAATGTTAACCATGGCGCAAGTTGTCGAAGAACTATTAATTACGACCATTGATTTGATCTATTGCTCAATGATTGTATCTTCATCTTCCTATGCACTTAATACAAGGAAATAATCTATGTGAGGGTTTGATGTGGAAGGTATGCATAATTCCTTCCACCCATGTGTCTCCTCCACATTACCCGTCTACGTTGCATGGGTGGGCCCACCTTAAAATTACTAATATTTTTAAAATTTCAAAATTAAAAGAAATTTTGAATTGTCAATAGGGGAATTAATTTGGGATTATGTATGGCCCCTTGTTTGTCATCTAAAAAAACCCATATTTACATAGAATCATTCCCATTATTGACTGCAATTTTCAAAATTTTCCTCAACTATTTTTTCTCTTCCACTGGTAAGCCACATATCTATCCCATATTTTGGATAGAATACAATCCAATGAGTAATCGATAGGTATTCATAGGATTATTTCATCTGCAAACTTCTATGTTTTCCTGTAACTAGAAATTTTTTGGCCCATACAAATATGGTATTGCAACCAAAATATCTGATACCATTTTATAACGTCCCCATCCCTCAATCCATCCAACGGAAGGGGACATTAAATAGATTGGGGCCTCGAAATTTCACCCCATATCCATAATTATGAATTTATAACATCTAAATGCATGTGCAAATACATAATAAAAATACATAGTGGAAATAACTCAATCCACACACACACACCATGCAAATTTCATGCATAATTATCACAGAAATTTAAAAAAAAAAATGATTGCACATCAAATAAAAAAGAGTGCATATCTTTAAACAAAGAAGATCCAAGAAACTGGTTGTGTAAGAGCGATTTTCCACCCAACTATAGGAACTATGTCTAGCATATACTCATTTTTCGAAGAGGCCAACCCCAATCTAGGTTATGAGACATCAAGACAAAGGAAACACCTACAAGATTCTCTCACTCATCCCACAACCCATTCTACTCTCTATGCTTAGACAAAACTCATATGAGAGCTATACCAAGATCTCACTCAGACTTCAAAACCATGGAATTCCTTCCAACTACCCCACACAACAAAAGGAATGAATTCCCCTTCATTGATCCACAATTCCCTCAGGGAATCCAACCCTTACAGTGATTACTAGTGTGTGCAGTAAAATCCCAATCTATTGTATGATGTTAGAGAACATCTTATATAATAAATTATGGCTTTAGAAGCATCCCAAAAGTAGCAAAACTCAATGAATAAGGGTTCCTAGCTTTCCCAACCTCTATGCTCACCTACAACCATCTATCTTTTCTTCCAAAATTTATCTTGGTCTCCAAACTTGAATTTTTGGGTTACACGTAGTCTGGTAATGATCATTAACAACAATAGGAAACTCTACATATTGTGGAAAACATGCATGAGATAATGATAGATTGAGTGTTGACTAGATAAGGAAAATGAGATAAGGGTGAAAAGAAAACTGACATATCTTTTGTCCATAGAAGAAAAGGACTCCTAACAGATGACAAAAATCTCACCACCCCCCATGCTTTAATAACTCACATGAATTGACTTTTCCCACTAACCTCACATATGCATTAAATGATTGGGTTAATAGTCAACAAGAATTATTTGGATAATTTAAAGCACATGGCATATTTTGGATGAGTTCTAAGGTTGACACTATGCAACATATTATTTAGTTTCCCATACTAACCCCCCCGTTTCCTCTTCCCCTCTAGTGGAATCATAGCCCCTATGGCTATTTGTGTAACCATATTGGACCATTTTATTAATTTCCAACATAATATTTGCATACATTTCGAATTTGCATGATAAGCCAATTATACAGTCCAAATAAAAATGTATACATCATGCATGCCTAGCTATTCACTATTCGGACCTTGGACTCAAGCTCTGCACTAGGAATTCGTATTAGCATAATTACATCATTTACATAATTTTGATAAAATACATTCCAAGTCAAAATTGGGGGTATTACATCAACAAATAATAATTGTACATATATGAAAACCTAATTTATTGCATCAACAGTTAGATAACTCCTATAGTAAATTGAAGCATTCAAAGTCTAGATATAACCAATGAAATTTGAATAGGAATTAACAACTAACATATTATAGAGATACAATGTAGAATTACACTAAGAAAATAAAAAAATAACATGAATAAAACATAGAACATATTCCATTATTTACTCATGAGAACGACAACCAAATTGTAGAAGATCTTTAAACTCCATTAAATAGATCCAAATATATTATAGAGAATTATTAACAGAATCCATAAAATCAACTACAAACATTGGACACACAACGAATCCGCGTATAGTGTAGTCTAAAATATGGTATCCCTTTTCTTTACAAAAATAGTAAAATCAATACAACAAAGTGGATCAACTCGATCCACAAAATGAGTGCCAAACCTCCTAATCCCTAGGACAATCTAATTTCTTTAGTTAGGATTGGCGAAGAAATCCTTCCATTTATTACACACATCAAGCATTTACGTTACATCATTTTATTCCTCATGCTCTATTTGAGGTTGCACTCTGCAATTGTAAAATTGGATCTCCTTCTTTTTGAATTTGCTCCAAGAATTTAGGAAATGATCTATGGGTACTCTAAGAGATATTGGATATGAGATAAATAGCTTCAAATATGGGAGGTCGATGTGGCTAAGTGTTTTAATGCATTATACTAATTCATATCACAGTTGTTCCACATCGACAAACTTTAGTTTAGTGGGAACCAAATCAATAAGCTCAACAAACAATATCATGCCCATGTTTTCCATCAGATTATCTATCCACGTCCATATCTTATAGTATATTTTTTCACCCTTTTGGATTAAACGAGAAACATCATCACATACATTTCCTCAATATTTCAATGAAACATTGACTCATTTTAACTTCATCGAATCTAATCAAGGGATAGATTCATGAATAGTTTTGATGTAGGAATTCCAATCTACTAGTTGCTCAATGGCTTTGTCAGATACCTTCTTATTCTCTGAAGACTCATTCATTACATTAGATAAATGTTCAAAAAAGTAGAAATGATCTTGAATATCTCTAAGGCCTCTAAGAAAAATCTTTTGAGATTCTCTATATTCATTATTAATAACAAGGGATTTACCTTTTAAATCATCCAATGTAAGCTTATAAAATGAAATCGAGGGGGACTATACTTTCAACTATTAAAAGCTTTCTTTTAGGTATCTAATCTCCATTTCATGCTCCATCACATTTTTACTTGCTTCTTTCTTTTGTTCTAGGACTTCATCAAGCTGCTTCTACAAGTCCTTTGTTTTTTTTTTCTCGTATTGATCTTTTATATTATGCAACTGCTTAGCAAATTCAACATGCAAAGAAATTTTCTCTACCTCAAGTGAAAAAACTCTAGTTGTCTCATCATCTATCATATTGTTTAAAGTAGAGACAATATGGTAGTTGGCTCTATCAAAGGATCCCTTAGAATTATTGTCTATGAAGCTTCCATTTGGACATCCATAGATGCTCGTTTCCAAACAATATGTTGTTCAAGGGGACCATTGAAAACATCATCTTCCCTTGCTCTTTTCTTCTTCATGATTTCCTTCCACCTTTTGCTAAATATACAATTACCAAGGAAAACATCATCATCTTCGCCAAAATCAATAGTTTCTTGTGACATTGTTACCAAGGGCTCATTTTTGAAACTTAGAGCCCTTGACCATGTAGGCGTAAATATTTGTCTTTCAGAAGGAACTTTAGTAGTGTTAATGTCATTCTAAGTTACTTGAGGAACAAAGGAATGTTGTGGAATATTTTCCAACTGATAAGTAAGGATGGAAGATAGAGCATTTTCATCCTGAGCAATAAGACTTGCACTATCCTTAACTAGAGGGAGAGTATCTACTTCCATTGGTTTTACTAGATGTTGTGTAGTGGGAGGAATGACTTGGGTTTGTGTAAGGAATTTTTCAACAAAATATGTTCATGGTGGGTTTTTCAATGGATGATAGATCCGAT
This sequence comes from Pseudotsuga menziesii, assembly GCA_001517045.1. Classification (NCBI taxonomy): domain Eukaryota; kingdom Viridiplantae; phylum Streptophyta; class Pinopsida; order Pinales; family Pinaceae; genus Pseudotsuga; species Pseudotsuga menziesii. Next base: position 145,159 of record LPNX010829148.1, on the reverse strand, counting down.
AATGAACCAATGGGAGAACTAGGTATTAGGTCTATGAACCGATGAATAGGTTGATTGTGAGATTTTGGGGGAGGATGAAACTAGCAAAATAAGAGGTATGATGAGTGCTTGTAGATATGGTAATGGAAGTAGTAGATGAAATAAGACAGATGTAAGGGATCGTAGAACACTTCCTCAGTTTTGTTGAAGTGTAAACCAATAACTTGAATATTAGACTTAGGGGGAGTAGAAGTAGACACAGAGGATACTAAATTCTTTACATGTTTACTAACCAAATTTGGAATAATCTCAGAACTACAACAACAAAAAAACAGAGGATGAAGGATCTTGAACCAACTTACTCTTGATGGATTTCGCTTGCTACATAAGATTAGAAAGAGTTTGAATAGGATTCAAATAATTGAAGGAAATCTATAGTGAGAAATCAATTAATTGATGTGCAAGATTTTAAGCTTTCCTAGTACTCATTACCAATGCTTTTTTCAATGCCTTTTGTTTATCCTTCTTTTCATCTTCCTCCAAAGAAAAATATTTTTTCCTTGCTTCTAACACATGGATCCTCTAGATTTTCTTCTCTTCATGAATGTAGGTTCCTTCTATAGGGTCATTTATTTTAGCAAACATGTATTCAAAGGTCATAACACCTTGGTAATCAAAATCAATTGGTTCAGTCTCATGGATATAGTTAGATTAAATCTGAGCTATTGAGAAATGACCTTCTACAAAATGAATAGGATCATGCATCCTCTTAATACCCTTTCCTAACTCCAATTCCTTTAATATGATTGATAACATATAGGCATGAGGGGCATTTTGAATAACTAAGAGTCCCATGTAATTATGGAATTTAGGCCATGACTTTCTTTTAAGGGAAGTGCACCTATCATGGATTCCATCCTATATATTAGGATAAGCTACCTACTAGAAACTCATTATTTTTGGCACAATCCTAGGGAGAAGATGAAGTGAATTATGGACCCATATCTTGATATAGGTAAAATATTCCCCACATTACTAATTCCCCATGGTGGCCACCAAATTTCGATCATCCTATGATATCTTGGGGGTGTCATCTTTATAGATTGCAAGATAAATGTGACTAACAAAATTATCACAAATGTCGTAGATGTAGGGTTTGTAATTTTCCTCCCACAATGCAACACAATAGGTGTGAATAGGAACTGATTTCACTGTTCAGTGCCAGTTCATGAAAGGAAAATTGAAAGAAGCACACACAATATCAAACAAATAATCCGAAAAGAAGAACATAGGGTTTTTCGTTACAAGGGAATCCTTTGCTAATCCAATGGTGATATTCAGGTTATGTGAAAATAGTTGAGCCTAGTTGAAAACTTGACCAAGATTATGTGAAGTACCAAAGGTGCTCACTATAACCGAAATCTATGCAATTTTCTAAGCAATAAAACCTACATAATATGGAGCCCAATAATTTAATTGGCTCCTTAAGGTGTCTTAGGAGATAAAACTTGTTGGGATTAATATAGAATATATTCTAGTCAAACCACCAACTTTTAACTGTTCAGTGAAATTGAACTTCTTCTCGTGCTCATCTTCAAACACTGGAGACAGTAAAATTTGTGGAGCTTTGAGAGAGTACATGCAAGCAATGGTCTCTGGTTTGAAGTATGCAATGGCTTATTGATTCACATCATAGAAGGAATTGGTGGGTATATCAACAAATGTTATCAACCACCTCACCAAATATGTATATGGAATAATAGTGAAATGCACACCGATTGCATGGAGGTTCGAACTTTGAATCTTCTAAAAGGTTTTAACATCGTATCCATAGCACAAATAATCACCATTATCAAACAAGCTATAAATATATAACTAGTGCATGCATTAGAGGTCTCCATTTCTACAATATGTATTAGAAAATATACTATCAGTTGGGTCTTTGACCTCTGTGGGAGTCGTGGTCTTGGCTTTGGTCCTTGGAGCCATGAATCTCATTTAAAATATGTAACAGGGTGTTCCCATGAAGATGAGTAACACCTTTTGGAAAGTAGAGGGTGCAATTACGTTAAAACCATAGCTTGATCTAGCTTTTCTCAAGCCCTCAATCGAGATTTAAAATGCTCGATCGAGGGATTAAACAAGTGCTTGATCAATCTATATAAAAATTCTTGATTAAGATATATAAAAATGCTTGATCAAGCTTTATAAAAATGCTCGATCGATGGTTAGTAAAATCCTCGATTAAGTTATACATCTCAATTGAGGGTTTTACTAACCCTTGATCAAGCATTTTTTATATAGCTTGATTATGAACCCATAGCTTAATTGATCATCCCCAATCATTATCACTATAAAAACTCAGCAAACCACAACTTATTTCTTTGTGTTTGTTGCATATAAATTTACTGAAAGGATAATAGAGACGGGTTACAAATATGATAGATATAATATATCTGCAAGTAGCATTTAGAGATGAGAAAGTTCCTATTCATTTCAAGATATGGGTGCAGATTAATTGAATTGATAAATTCTATTGATCAAATCTATGACTCAAATTTCTCCCCCACCCTTATATGAAAACGAATACCTACAGAAATTGGCAGTAGTAATGCATTTACTTGATTCGTTTTCAAGGTATTTGTCATTACCCACATGTATCAATTTTTGTTTTGAAATGATATTTTATTGAATTTTATTATCATATAATTCTATGTTTTCCTTTCATTGAATTCAAAGTTTTTGATGGACCTTAAACGATGCCAATCTTTAAAAAAATGATTAACAAAATTTTTGGGTGTCCATATTCAATCACCGATTGTGGACACTCATTTTTTTAAATTTAAATAGCTTAATCGAGCTTTCACACTAACCGTGTCTAAACCCTTGGTCTAGGTATTTGAAAATTTGATCAAAACCTCAATCGAGGGTCTTAAAGACCTTGATTGAGGGCTTACAATATAGTACTTTGGCACTTTTTTCTGTAGTTTGAACTTTTATTCCCTCTTCACCAAGACTGAACTCTGTATTAGGTTGCAACTTAGGTGATGGACTTCATACCACTAAATTCGTCAATGAATCTTCTTTCCATTGACATATAGTTTACAGTATGATATTTTTTTTAATTTTCTTTTCAAACTTACTCTTGAAAACCATGTCTACAACTTCAAAGCAATGAAAAGAAAAATCAACAAAAAAAATGTGCACAACTAAAAAAATTCAAAAAATGCATACGCTCAATAAAAATGAGTCCTCTTCATTATTTTTTTGTGTGCAGATAGGTCTGTTCAAAATGTGATTACAATTGCCAGTAGTCACTTTCAAAAATTAATAAAAAAAATGCAATTTTTAAAAGAAAATTACAAAAAAAATGTCTAGAAGTTTACTTTAACAATACAACAAAAAATTATGGTGTTGGCCTTTCGACATCAAATTTAAAACATCAAAAAGATAATATAGAACTTTCAACAAACTTCCAAACAATCTCAGTCTGTGAGCATGGATCCGTAAAAAAGTTTAAATCAGATTTTGGATAAATCGTGTCCTTTACTGCGAAAATGATATATCAAATGAGAAACGTCAAAAATTGATTTTTAAGTCGGAAGAGCAATAATAACATCGAAAAAGCAATTTTTATTTTTATTTTTTTTATCATCGAAAACAAAAATAAACAAGTGAAATAGCAGCAAGGCTGCTTATACCTGCCGTTTAGAAATATTTTAATGCTATATTGTATATAAGTTGAAAGTTGAAGTAATTATGAAACATTAAAAACTTATAACAATGTATTATTTGTTGCTATGTTGCTTATTTTTTTATGTAACATTATGTGTTGCTATGTTGTTTATTTTTCTATGTGAGATTACTTGTTGCTTTTATGTTGATGTGTTATTTATTACTTGTTGTAACTATGTTGCTTATATTTCTATGTCAAGTTAGTAACAAAGCTGCATGATACCTACCTCTTAAGAAAAGTTTAATAAAAAATGGTTGAAAAAAAAATCACAAATAGATAATAATAAAATGTACAAAACTACTTCCTTAATTAGTTATAGAGTAAGATCTTGAAATTAAAGATCCAAAATAACTTTACTTCTATTTATGAATATAATAATTCTTGTCACTTGCATTTGTGGATAGGAAAATCTCCTTCACTACCAATTTAAGAATTAAGTTTATAATTTTTTTTATCTTAAACTAATATATCAACGAATACCTAAATATTTAATTATTAACCAAAATTTAAATAAAATATTTTAAACCTATAATATTTTCTAAGTGAAATAATACTCTTTTAAACTTGTCATATTAAAAATAAAAGAAAAAATTACTTGAATATAATTAATTTAAGTTAATTATATATATATACAATAATATTAAATTTAATAAAAAAAATTCACTCATATTTATTTAATATTTAAGTTGATTTTAATATTTAAAATTGAATTAATTTTTTAAAATCATAAATTTAATAAAATAAAAAAATTAAGAAATACTTAACATACCATTAAAATTAAAATTAAATATATGTATGTAGATATTTTTTAATATAATTAAAATTAAATATATGTATGTAGATATTTTTTAATATAATTAAAATTAAATATATGTATATAGATATTTTTTATTATAATTATAATTGAAGAAATAATTCAAATAAAATTTACATTTTAAAATAAAATAAAATAATATATTAAAAATATAAATTATTAAATGTATAAATTCACATATGATTTAAAGTTTGTGAAAACTAAAATTTATAAAATTCATATAATATATTACTAACTTTATATCACATTATACTAATTTAACATATCATTACATTGTGATATAAATATTAACGCGAGACATATAAGACATATAACCATCATTTACTGTATTATTATTGAAACCTGCTACAAAATGCTTTGATATCCTATTTTAAAAACTCTCTTTTTAACAAATCGTCTTCCTTTACCATGGCCAATTTCATGAATGCGTGACAATGAGGATAATTTTATAAAAACCATGAAAAGAATTTGATTTATACATGAGAATCACATATTGCAATAATTGAAACTGTTCAGATAAATAACCCCACCTTCGTTAGAGATTTGGAGACAAATCAATGAAGTTCAAAGAAATAGGAAGTAGTTCCACCTCCGCTACAAGCAAAAACAAAGAATTATTCAATATATTTATAAGTGATCTTTTCCCCATTGATTTGGTTTATCAAAGCCTAGATATGAGCTTAGATTGAACACTGTACTCCTGTGTTGAATTTCACTACAACATAGCACAAAATTATGAAATTTACAGCAAGAAACCACATTTCAACATAGAATTAGGCCGACCTGTGCTGAATTTCATGCATTGTCATGATTACTAAATAAAATAATATATAAAAAGCATAGCATATCAGCGCATAGGGTCCAGTACTAATGGAGAAGGAGCATGAGATCAAAATGCAAAAGCTAACAGCATAATTATCAGGTTTTCTTACTGTCTCTGCAACAAAAAAGCAGTACTTGCGTACAGTGATTGAAGGCAATGTCAATGGCAACAATGTGATATATTCCAATCAAAACTACTATGTTTCTGAAAATCTCATAAACACTACCCTAGTTTCTGAAAACATAAAAATCAACAGCTGGGCAGCTAGCATTATGTAATAGAGGACAATAAAATTTGCAACGGAACCTGAATAGGAGCATGGAAAAATGAGTCTATTACCAAGCCTTAATATATCCCTATGACAACATCTGAAATACAGGAAGGGTTCAGGGTTTAAGCCTCCCTGAGCTTTATGCTTTCAATATAATATGATCATTGACATGAGAGCCTGAGCTTGTACGTTTATAGTTTAAAGTTTACGTATACTTCATAAAAAAATGAAATTATGGTGAACGAAATATAATATAACGCAAATGAAAAAATGTATACGTCAAATCATCTACATAATAATTTATTTGTTTTAAAACGCTGATCAGGGATCTTCACAATAGGTGGCAAACTGCATGGACAATGGGAGATAGCAAAAATCATCTACATAATAATTTATTTGTTCAAAAACCCTGATCAGGGATATTCACAACAGGTGGCAAACTGCATGGATGACCAGCGATAGCAAAAATCATCTACATAATAATTTATTTGTTCTAAAACACGGATCAGGGATCTTCACACATGGACGACCGGTGATAGCAAGCGGAGTATGCTGTGGTCACTGCCTTTAGCCACCACTGGTATATCAATCGAATTTATTTGTTCTAAAACGCGGATCAGGGATCTTCACACATGGACGACCGGTGACAGCAAGCGGAGTATGCCATGGTCACTGCCTTTACCCATCACTGGTATATCAATCGAGAGGCTTGGTTGGCGAGCTGATATTTTCTTGCATTTTCAGTTGGAGAGAATGCTGAGATTGGTGATCAATTTCCTTACAGGGTTGTAGTGTATTCGGTAAAGTTTCTGACTCCACTATGTCTGTTTTCTTCTTGATGCGTTAAATTCCTGAAATTTGTTCCAACATTAAGGCCATTTTTGTGCAGGCTATGGAGTGTTTGTTTTTGTTGAATCCCGCATCAATCTCAACTCGTTTTAAAGTGTTCTTTCCCGATTTGGTCGTTTCTTTATAAATCTTCTACGAAATTCTCGCCACTCTTTCACTCATTCTTGTTTTTGTTGAATCCTACATCAATCTCAACTCGTTTTAAAGTCTTCTTGCCTGATTTGGTCGCTTCTTTATATCTTTCTTCAAGATTTGGCGAAATTCTCGCCATCCTTTCACTCATTCTGTAGCTTCTTGACCACTTTGGAGGTTATTCTACTGCTTTAACCATTTTTTTGCAAATGCAGACAATTGTCCCTTATATATAGCACGAACTTACTTGTTTCTTTACCTGCATGTGTAAACGACGGGTTCCTTTTTACTCTGTCGTGTTTTATACAGTTCACGCACTGCAATTTGTCATGTTTTATACAGTTCACCCACTGCAATTCAAATTGTTTTATTAAATTTTATAAAAGTAATCTCTGTCATGGACCTCGGGCTTGTAGTCAGCAAAATTATGCCACGAGTCGACTTGGAGCTAGACCCATACTAAATGCTGGTGTCATCATTGCCATGTGTCAAGTGAAAACCAGATACCAAACTCCAAGAATGACATCATTTCTGATTAGCCAATTAGAAGTTTACAAAATAGCAAATACAAATATTTTTATTAAAATTTAAAATATTTTTTTGCAAACTCTAAAGTTTAACTTTAGAAAACAGATTTTAATTTTTTGGTGGCGGCAACTAATAGAAGGTCAAAGGTTCGGTTGACTAGCAACCGATTACTATATACCTGCGGCGGCAGGTATAATAACTAACATTTTAAAATGTTGAAAAAATTTAAAAGTTAATAATAATCTATAATTTTAAAATTAAATATAATATTTTTTTTGTTATATTTCGTTAATTGAAATTGAAATTAAATTTTTTTTTTATAGAATATATAATATTTTTTATCACAAGTTTAATTGAAACTATAATGTCTAAAAAAGTTTGATGGAAGGTGGAAATCTTATTTTGGCTTTAAAAACAATTGTAAGTAGACAAACCTTGTGATATGGGATAAAAAGGAAATCATCTCTGAACTTGTCATCACTCTCATTCTCCTGTATGAGTGTGAAGTTTGGTGTTATAGTCCTTCTAGAAAATCTGGGATAATGATTGAGAAAATCCAAAAGAGTTTTATAACTTACAATCTTAAAGTTAAAAACAATAAGCCATATCCTATTCTCCTCATTGAAGTGGATATTTCCCCCATTGAGAGCATAGCTATGACTAAGTACCTTTATTACAAGAAGAAGAAAAAATCGGGAGACTAGAGACTTCTAAAAATTGCTTTAAATTTCAATCAAAAACACCTATGACTAGTGCTAGGTTTACATAAAGATGCCATGTCTTGGTTAAAGATGATGGGGATTGACCAAAATGTCACTTTGCAAAATATAGATGATATTGAAAATATTATTACTTGGATGTTCAAAGAGAAGTTAGATAAGATAAAAAATTATAGGATAAAGAAAATAAAGATATTACAAGGAGGTCATTAATCCTTATCTTGAATACCAAAATTATCTTTGTGCTTTAACCAAGGTAAAGAAGAATATCCACATAGCTAAAATAAGAACAAACTCTCATGAGCTACATAGTGAAATACGTAGTTGGAGCTTTCTAAAACTCTATGCGATGAAAAGATTTTTCATCTTTGTGAGACTAACACCCACATAAGATCTTAGTTTCAATTTTTTTGCTACAATAGGGTCATGCCTAACCTTCTATCTCATCAAAATTATAAGAACACTCATCTAGGATATTTTTGAGCACATAAATAAAACTCTAAAGAAAACTAAGTAGCTTCTTATTTTTCTTTCTTAAGGTTCTATAAACCAATATTAGTTTAAATGGATCGCCAGTAAATTTTATATTCATTTGAGAAGTATTAAAAATAATAATAATAATTTAATAAAAGTATACTCATTAATATTATTATGTAATAATATTATTTATAATAATAATATTTTGTGAGTAATATTTTGTGGACTCGTGACATGAATAGTGAACGTGAAGGATGGGTCTTGAAGTAATGATCTTTTTGTTTTTTTACCAATGAGATGAACATTTTATTTTAAAATTATTTGATTTAAATTTAGTTAATCAATTTATTATGACTTTCTTTCTACTGAGCTAAGGCAGCAAGTCCCTGCCTTAAGGAGTTGAGTATAATGTAATAGTTCATTTGAGAAAAATGCAATGGGGTTTTATGTCAGAGAGTTGGGTTTAGTGTCAAAGAACATGGCATGCACACATCCGACATGCAAGGGTTGGATCTAGTGTCAAAGAGCATGGCACACGTCCAACATGCAAGCCCTTAAGATGACGGTGTTCAGATTACTCTTTTCAAAGTCAAAAAGATATTAAATATCAATTTGTTGTAGCACCCAAATAGTCCAACATGCAAGCCCTTAAGATGACGGTGTTCAGATTACTCTTTTCAAAGTCAAAAAAATATTAAATATCAATTTGTTGTAGCGCCCAAATAGTCCAACATGCAAGCCCTTAAGATGACAATGTTCAGATTACTCTTTTCAAAGTCAAAAAAATATTAAATATCAATTTGTTGTAGCGCCCCAATAGTCAATCAAGAGTTATTGAATGGCTTCGCAATGTTTATAACATGAAAAGTTATTTAATTTTTTGAATTGAAAATATATTTTAATATTTTTGAATTAAAAATTGTTTACCCTAATTACTTGGAGTGATTTGAACTTAGATATGTATTTTACCACAGCATTGGAGTTATTGAATGGCTTTGCAATGTTTATAACATCAAAAGTTATTTAATTTTTTTGAATTGAAAATATATTTTAATATTTTTGAATTAAAAATTGCTTACCCCAATGACTTGGAGTGATTCGAACTTAGATATGTATTTTACCACAACATTGGAGTTATTGAATGGCTTAGATGAAAAGTTATTTAATTTTTTTAATTGAAAATATATCTTAATATTTTTGAATTAAAAATTGTTTACCCCAATAATGATTTGAACTTAGATAATTTGAAAAGCTATTTAATATTTTTTAATTGAAAATCTCTTTTCTTCCTATATCCCAAGTCTTTGGATTTATTTTTCTCTGAATTTGCAGATTTGCAAAGATGTCAAGTTGACCAAAGATTAAGATTACATATTATTATTTATTCGTCATTTTTTATCCAAAGTAAAAAAGATATTATCAAAGTCAAATAGATATTAAATATCAATTTGTTGTAGCGCCCAAATAGTCAAATAGTCTATCATTCGACGCCCTTGCAAATAGTCACTCATTAGCCTTGTATAAATATGTATTTTACTGCAGCAATGGAGTTATTGAATGGATGAAAAGTTATTTAATTTTTTGAATTGAAAATCTATTTTAATATTTTTGAATTAAAAATTCTTTACCCCAATGACTTGGAGTGATTTGAACTTAGATAAATTGAAAAACTATTTAATATTTTTGAATTGAAAATCTCTTTACTTCCTATATCCCAGGTCTTCGGATTTTTTGCTCTAGATTTGCAGATTTGCAAAGACGCCGAGTTGACCAAAGATTAAGATTACATATTATTATTTATATTATTATTTATTTGTCATTTTTTATCCAAAGGTTCGCCGAAAAAATCAGATAAGCAAATACGATCTTATAAAGTGAAAATTTTATTGAATGCTCAAGTAATAGCAAGGAACATTGGAAATTATAGTCTATATTTTCCTACATCAATTCCGACGAAATGTTGAGAGGGACTAAAGTGCATTCTTAATTACTCTTTTTCATTGTTTAAAAGTAATCTCCAAAATAGTAACAACCTTGCAAGAGTAAATAACATAGCTATGGCAAGTGCTATGATAGTACATGTTGGACTACCTGCAGAGGAGAGAAATATGGTAAAATTCATAAATTTAGTGGAGTCCTCAAGCGATCTGCAAAGGAGAGAAATATGGTTCAATGATATCAAAAAGAGGGGTCCTGATCCTGCATTTTTCATAGACTTCTCCATCTTTGATGTATATATGAGAATAAACCAATGTTCCCCCAAGTTTCCGGGACGGGGGGACGCGGGAGCGGAGAAACGCACATTTGGGACGCGTGGAGACCACCCCCAAATTTAGGGATATTCGGGGGGGGGACGTGGGGACGTCTCTAAAATTATAAAAATAAAATAAAATATCAAAAATAATAATTCATTTGATGTATATTAATGATTGTGCAATGTAAATACTAAATATATCAGTTTATTTTCTAAGTAGTACCAAGTAGGAATTATAAAATGTGAAAATAATGGGAAAACATTAAAAAAAAATTCATAGGGGCATGGTTGGGGAGGGAAAGTTTCTCCCAGGAGTCCCCAAGTCCCCGAGACGTAGGAAACATGGAAACGCGTCCCCGACCCTGTGGGACGCGTCCCCGTGGAACACTGGAATAAACCAGCTAGAGTAGGCAATCTAGTTTTCATGTAAAATTAATGAATCTCTCTCAAAAGACTCCGTAGTTGATGAATCAGAAAATCCACAAAGAGAAAACATGAAGCAATGAATAAAACAAATTTCATCAGAATGAATCGTTCAGGACTGTCTTATCCATATAAATAGGTAAACCTGCCTGAATATTATTGACAAAAAAAGTTAAACCTGCCCGAATGGTGTTGAAAAAAATTAACAAGAGGTAAACCTATCCGAAGGAGTCTAATAAGACAGAGATGAAACACCTTCCACAGGCTGAAGGGAACACCAATAACATCACCATTAAATGGTCAATCTGGGCAGGGAGATTTAGTAAAATTCATAAAAAAAAAATCCGCTTGTAAATTGGTAATATCTCATATCATAATATTGGTAATATAGTTAACTAATTTGCAATATCAACAAGTGGACATAATGAGGTAGACACAGATGGAAAAAAGAACATGGATACCATGACAAGAAAAGATAACACATGGAGTCCATGCTTACAATGCCATGCTAAATGGTCTATCGTCCAAGTGCCATCAGTCTTGATTTATTCTCTGGTGTTGGAATTTGCACGGTATGCTTTAAAATTATCCAAACTTTATTTTTCGAGGTTTCCAGTTCTAATGTACTCGGCTCCATCTAGCCAAAAAATGGGCAGCATTTCTAACGATTTCTATCGATCCCTGTAACTGCCATCGCCATGGAGCAAAGGAGACGATCGAATTCATCATCCATACCTGCAAAACCGGTTCATTCTCTGCCATTTACTGTAAAATTATTTTGTAGGTCAATTTCATTTGCCATTGCACTCTTTTCTGTATCGTTGTTGTTGTTCTTTACATTCAATCTTTCGGCAACATTAGATAGTAGCAGCGCAGTCTACCTAAACCCTAAAAGGCTAAACAAACATTTTTTCAAGCACGGAAACCCTATCGCCGTTGACAATCCAGCTGCCTTGGGATTTACCGGTGAAATTATGATCAGAATGCTACCCTGCAACCTGCCGTTTACCGTTTTCGTCCCCTCTGAGCAATATTTCCGACGAATTTTGGAACCAAAAATTGTAAACAGAGTAAAGGCAATAGACATATATTTTACCGAAGAAATCTCTGTGAATTCTAAGTCAGATAATACGATATCTAAATTCATAAAGGCAATACAAAAATCGTACTTTAAAGGCCTGGCGACTGAGAAGTTTTGGGTTATTTCCAAATCCTTTGCTTATTTTTTCTACTTCTCACAGACTATCTTATCATCGACTCATTGTGAAGACTAATGAAAATAATAATATTCCTGTAGAATTTGATCCCACAATCTGTAGTTTTTATGGGTACCTATATGCAAAATAAAGACTAAAAGATGGCCGCATCCGGAGTTCTATTATTGACATCTACAAAGTTGAATATTCATTGTATATTGTACATTATAATGCACGGTCTTTGGGAAGTGACATGAAAATACTGACTATGTCTAGCCTGGTTGTAAATTATTGAAATTTAGCTAAAAAATGCAGGCATAAACCCAAAAAAATACATACATTTTAAATCTAAATTATTTTCATAACAATTTGCGAAAATACCTTAAATTCCAATTCAGGTCTTTTGGTTTTGAAGTTAGTTTCATAGCTATTTGATGGTTGTTTATGACAGATTACACTGAAGCAGTTGACTGTAAATTCAGTTATTTCAATATTTTAAAAGAAGGTAACGATTCTGAAAGGTACTAGAACCAAGATATTGGGAAAAAAAGAAGAATGGTAGAAATGAGAACGAAAATAAGAAGTTAAACAAATGTCTGTCTCTACATGATCTTGTTTTTATTTCCTATAGATAGGTTCATCTGGGTTCATAGTTTTTTCCTGCATAAGTTTTAACTTTCACTAATATAAGAATGTGTAACAGGAATTTGAATGACAACAAACTTGCCCAATTATGTTCAATACGATGTGCTATCATGATGTAAAAGTAGAATGGGCCAAACGAGAACTTATAGTAAGGAAGCTTGGGCTACAGAAGTCGGTATGAGAGCATAACTCAATTGACATTTGATCGCAAATAGAGTAGAATTATGCTATAACGAGATTTGGTTTCATTATATTCTTTTTATTAGAACATGTATCAGTTTGCATTCTGTTCTTGGAACAATTAGAAGCTCTTGTTGTTGAACCATTGTTTGCAGCTATGTTCTTTGAGACCAAGAAGCACTAAGTGTTAGAATTTCTTTAGCATTCAAGTCTTTAAATTATTGAAAATTCTGAATAAGGCAGGATCTTTCTTTCAATTGAGGCTGAGATCAGAGTTGACACTGAAGTTGCCGATCTGGATGCTTTCGACAGAGTATTTGGGGATCCTCGGCTCGAAGGCCAAGTACAGAATTTCCCCAGCGATGGTGATGATCGCGACGAGAACGAATAGAAAGAAAAATGTACAGCACAAGCAGCGGTAGCAGGAGATCCGGCACCTGGGAGGAGGCGGTGATGAGTAGTATCTGGGAAGCTCTCGTGTGGAAACAACTTGGTCCCTTGGAAATTGATAAGATATCTGCCCTCTCGAAGGAGGATAAACGAGAACGGGAGCAACCTGCCCTTCTCAGACGAACGACTGGACGTGGGTATCAATGGAGCCGTTGGCTTCTGGTTTCTATGTTTGCCTGCGTTTTTTTCCACGTCTTCCATCGCGGGGTACACTCGTAGGTTATCTGTCATCGTCGACCCAATTCGCTCAACATAAATGATTTTAACCAAAAGAAGTCGATGAGACTCGATCCTTGGCTAGCTTATAACGAATGTCTAGCCAAAAGCTTTCGGCTATAAAGTGAAGTTTCTGTATTTAGGAAATGTGAAATTGTTTTACGACATCGAATGCATGGCATCAAAGAAAGGTGGGGAGAAATTAAGGGGATAAGAATTGAAGGCCGCGTGCTGTCAGCGGCAAGTAAGCGAAGGTTCTGTGGCCCTTTGTTCACGTGCCTCAAATTCTAGAGTGCCCATTCACGCCGTCCTTTCCCACCTGCTCTGCTAATTTTTAACGGCTACTCAAATGCTGATGTCATCATTACCATGTGTCATCATTACCAGGTGTCAAGTGAAAACCAGATACCAAAATCCAAGAATGACATCATTTCTGATTAGCCAATTAGAAGTTTACAAAATAGCAAATACAAATATTTTTATTAAAATTTAAAATATTTTTTTGCAAACTCTAAAGTTTAACTTTAGAAAACATATTTTAATTTTTTGGTGGCGGCAACTAATAGAATGTCAAAGTTCGGTTGACTAGCAACTGATTACTATATACCTGCAGCAGCAGGTATAAAAAGGAACTTTCTCATGAAAAGCATCGAGGATCAAATCTAGCCCTTTGAAATTGAACTCCTTAAGCAAAATTCTAAGCAAATAGTGAATAAAAATAGAAACTCAAAGCGGAGCAATTTGTTTAAAGGGGTTCTCGTTAATTTAGTAAGAAATGGATGGTATTTGTTGTGGCTACAACAATGTGTCAATAGGAGTTTTTATGGTAGGGATAGTTTTGTATGTCTCAAGCGTGATTAAGGAAGGAAATAATGTCTCTCATTCTTAAATTAACATTATAGGTCTTATAGGACATGAAATATTTATCAAATCTCCATAAAACCCCTCTATAAGGTACCTTTGTATTTAAGTTGGATATGGATATGAGTGGGATGTTTTGCACATAACAAATTCCTTTGCGCACTTTGTCCCAAAATTAACCTTATAGGGTCTTGCTCCCTAAAACAAGCCTCAAAGCACCTTACAAACCTATATCATTTGTCTCTTAGTGGGATATGTGTATCATTAAAATATTTTATGTACTTAGCATGGGTATTGGTACCTTGAACACAATCAGTGAATGAAAACAAGGGTCATATGATCAAAATTAGTCTTTTATGGATCATAAACTTTGGCCTCTAAATGAGATATGGGAACCATTATAATGTTTTAGAAAATGGATGGGTTTAGAGACCTTGACCACGGTCACAAGAGAAAATAAAAGTTCTTACCTGACTAAAATGTAGCTTTTAAATCTATTGAGCCATGAACAACTCTTCAATTGAGATATGGGTTCCCTTAAAAGGTTTTGTGCACCAAGGATGGGCCTTTGGGCATTGACTAGGGTAAGAAGCAAAAATAAATAGGATCTAATTGCATATAAGTATTTTAAGGACCTAAACCATAAGCATGGAATCAAAGCACCACATAGGCCCTCTAGGAAGGATATTTTATCTATGAGTGGGATATTGGGATATGGGAGCCTATATGATGTTTTTCATACTAAGGAAGAATCACAGGGTATTAATTGAAAGAAGATCCAAATAACCTAATTGAACAATTCATGGCTCATGGGAGAAAGGAAAGTCTTGAACCATTACACACACCCTTTAGAGGGAAACTTTAGCTACCAAGTGGGATTCATACACCATTAGGAGAATTTGTTCACCAAGGATGGGTCTCAATGCCTTATCCATGGTCATATGGTAGTCATTATAAGGTTTTTCATAGTAGATGGTTCTTGAGACACTTCCCATGGTCCAATGATAAAAACCAATGTCTTTGAGACTAAATTATGTTTTCATGGTTTATGGACACTGCATATGATCTAAAACCACCACACAAGTGCTATAAATGGAATATTTATCCACAGGTATAATATGGGCACCATAAAAATGTTTAGAATGCTAGGGATTGCTATTAGGGACCTAACCATGGACCAAGGAAAATAACTAGAGTATTAGGGACAACCACATAATGTTTTCTTAAGAGATTAATATAATACAATGATTAAAGGATTAAACTATGTTGAGATAGGAGGATTTTACATCAAAAAATTAAGTCTCAATTGTTATAGCAGATTTCACCACTCTAGGTGAATCACACTTTGTATGGCCTTCCCCTGTCCCGCTGCAGACTCCTTAGACCCTATGGACCACTTTTTGTCCTTTGATGTTTCCTTGATCATCCCTAAAAACACATGAAAAAGGATATACGCGACTTTTAACCTTATAAGCGCGTACATACGCGGATTTGACCACTAAAACCGCGTAGATCGGGACGTGTAAATAATCCAAATCCTTTTGGAGTTTTCCTTGACATGGATCCGACTCATTTGACTCCTGGCCTTCCATATGCCTTGAGATCGCTCGGATTCGACCTTTCATTACCCCTTTGAAAAGCTATATAAGGAACCCCTTGGTGCATTGAAGGCATAAGAGAGAATTGAGAGAAATGAAACTATAGTCCATTGTTGCCGGAACTTATGCTTGAGCCTGCATCCCTTTGTCCCTTAGAGCACTTTTGTGTTCTTCCCAAGCTTTCCTTTTGCTTGTGAGCTTGCTATCGAGAGATGGAGGATTGAAGTGGTGGAGGCCCAAGTGGGGGATTCAATTTCTCTGGTTCGTAGACGTGCCGTCAGAGGTTGTATCTTGTAATCTATGATTTATATTAATAGAAATATCTTTTCCTGTCCAATGATGTGTATTTGAATGAATATTTTATCCATGGGATTATGTCAAATGCTTTTACATTATTGCTTATATATGCTAGAATAGATATAACACCATGATATATAGAATGCTTGTATTGTTTACTTGTTGTTGAGGAAGTAATATAGCAATTCAAGCTAAAGATTGGAAAGCTCAATGAGGATCTACTTCAACCGTTCAGAATAAGGTACGAGGTCTGATCCTTTAGTGTTAGACATTTTATTTCTATTGCATATTGGGAAAGATTGATTTCTAGAGTCAAGCTGTCTGTTGTGGTACCCCAAGCCATATGAATTTCTCTCTGTAACAGAATTGGCGACTCCGCTGGGGATGTTCCTTGTTTTTCTTTGGGGTTGGGGGCACAATGGGCTTGATATTATTGACTTGCTCTTGGTTTATCCCTATTTCTATGTCGCATTTTATAGTATGTTTGTCCATTAACACTCCCCTTTATTGGTTTGGCCTTGGCCTACTTTTTACCACTGCCTTCTCTGTATACATGGGTTTTTGGCCAGAAGTTGCGTACATACGCGGATGTTTGGCCAAAAGTCGTGTACATACGCAGTTGTTCTTTGAACAGTCGCATACATCCTTCCTTTTGGTGAGTTTGATGTTGTGGGAAGTTGTTGGGTGGGCTGTGAGTGTGCTTGGGTCTTCCTTGAGTCTGATGTTGTCTGTTGGATGCTTCTTTTGTGACCAGAGACCGCTTTTTCATTGATTTTTCTTTGAAAGTAGTTTTAGTCATTTTTACTTTTTGTTTTGCCATTAGTGCATTACTCTTTTTGTCTTGGTGTCTTGCTGGGCTTGTCTTTTATACTTGCTGCAGAGACTAAGAGTTTTAGATGACTTTTATTGCATTTTTCATTCTTTTATATTGAAAAATACAAAGTAGTTGCACTCTTAGTTGCATCTTAGATATGGATTTGAGGAGGTACTTGCATTGGATTGCTTGGAGGAGAGTTGTTTTTAGGCTTCCATATAGGAAGGATTGCATTGGCATTCGAAAAGGAATATATATTTATGCATCTCATGTAGTGGCATACCCTATTTTTCATTTGACAAAGATTGCACTTAGCATTGTTTGTTATGGTGTGCACTTTTATTTCACTGCTGAGTCTTCATATCACCAGTTGCACGGCCATTTCCCTTTGAGTAATTACAGCCAACTAAAATCAACGCTAAATTAAAATGAATTACACTCTTTTCTTTTCTAGGGTGCACCAACAAGCTTAGGTTTTAGGATCTTGGAATAGTTCATTGTAAGTCAATTCTCCAAGATCACCAAACAACAACATCTAGGTGTTTGTCCAGGTGAGTGTGTGAAATCCTTGGTATAACCAGTGTTCTCAGGATCCTCCTCTCAAAATGGAGTTAAGCACGAGGCAGTGTGAGCGGTTATTGATTGGGATGACCGCTAGTCATAACTAAGTAGCACCGAAGATATTTCCAGGATTGTATTCGTATCTGGGGGCTCTTTCGAGAGTTTCAGGCTTTGCTACCCTTCCCATATGGTTAATCCCGCCTGCGACTGTCCGCCTGAGCATGGATTATATTGAGGTGACCTTAGTTTCCTTACCTAGGTTATCGAGGGGGTACTTGCAGAGGTTATTTTGTGAGTGTCCTGGCCAGGTAGAGGTCAGACATCACAGTCGCTATATGCATTGAAGCTGAGGGCCACTATAATTGGTTACGTACCTCTGCTTGTAGTGTATGGGAGTTTTGAGCCTCTCCTAGGAGAGACATACCTGCTGCATTCGGTAGCTCACATATCCTCCCCTTGGGTTGCTTGTATTTTGGCTATAGATTTTCTTAGGAGTGTGCTCTTTGTGCGCCAGTTGGCCTTTGGGATCGTGGTTACTTAAGTATATTTATGCTCTCTTGAGTTCATGTCCTTTTATTTTCGGCATGCCTGGTATCCTATCACCCGTCTTGGTCCTAGTACGGACCCTGGTGTCAGACTTGGGGGCATCATAGCCCCTTACTGTGCTCATATATTTGGGAATGGTCATCATCCATCCTATACTCCATTTGTGGAGGATTTTTTCCATTCGCTCGGTCTTTACACCAGTGGTCACCCTCACTGGGGTGGTAGTGTATGCGTGAACGTTGGGTCTACACCTTAGCTTTCTTTTTATGTCTCATCATTCACCGCATTGTTTCCTTTGGGTGTTGTTGTCATGATCATTCCTCCCTATATCCTATAGTTTGGATTCTTTATTGACTATTTTGGGTTGTTTTGGACTAATATGGTTGTCATGTAAGGTCCATGTTTTGTACACTCTCTCCGACATTTCGACCCATTCATGCCTGTCACAGGTATTATGTCTGAACTGGCATATAGGTTAGGAATTCACATCCGCCTGCACTTATGCATTGCCTTATGACCGTTCCATCTGAACCTTAGGTACGAACCCATTCCATGGTATCACAGAACCTTCATGTTGCTGTTAGAAGTGGTACTATGTGAATGGTAGAGCTTTCCTTTACATGGGTGCCCTATTTAGCTCCCTTTTGCATTTGGTACCCATGCTATGAGTCCTCTCTTAGGTCTGGGAGTCCCTTTTAGCCCCGCCATGTCCTTGAGCAAGAGCTTCATACTCCTCTTGAACTTTATGCTGGGCTTTTCCCTGGGACTCCCTTATGTCAAGTTGTGAATGCATTATTATGAGATTTTCCTACCTCATTGAGCTTTATGCCGGCTCCCCTGACATTGCATTTCAGCCATATAGCCCAAGCTTGTCTCATGTCTAACCATGCAGAGCCATTTTTTTTTATATCCTTTGCAGCTTGATTCCCTTTTTACCAGGAGGGGATTTTCCCCCGAGTGTCGATATCCTACGCATGTATCTTTGCATTGAGCATAGGTATGTTCCACTGCTTGGAACTAGTTTGTTTTCCCTTATGACACTCGTCTCGTCCTAGTTTATAACTATAAAGCTAGTTTATTCTTTTTTCAAGCTTTTCAAATAACTAAAAAAGTCCAAAAAAATAAAAAAACCAAAAAGCCGAACAAGGAAAGATGTTATCTTTTGCAGCTGTCGAGTCATGTCGCCTTCGAACAGAGCACTGTATATCACATCCATTGGTTGGGTTATAGTTTGACTTTAGGAGTTGTACTCGTTTATCTGAGTTTATCTCCACCGACTGGTTAAGCTTCTAGTCCCTATGGAGCCTCTGTTGATGCCTCCTGTGTCACAGTGATGTCCCAGTTTGCATATCAAGTCTATGCCGCCTTCATTTAGTCACCATACGCCGTTATGCTCTTGTTCAAAGGAAGTTGAAACCTGAGTCGGCCATTCCTCAGTTATCTTGACTTTGCATGTCGGCCATTCCCGGTATAGTTACTGGTTAGTGCACCTATGATTGAGTCCTTCCACATTATACAGCTTTGCTGAGTACCTTGTGTTGGATTATGGGGGATGCCTTAATTCCCTCCTTCCAGCGAATTTCATCCCATCGACTTCAGATCATTTATTCTAGGATTGGAATCTAGAGTCATTTTGAGTGCCTTGAGACTTGCAGTCATCAGTGGCAGGTTCTCTCGCCATCAACAGTTTCTTGGGAATACATCAATGTCCCCTGATCGATGGATCCTCTCAAGTGTTCGACCTCAACACATTCATTCACACTTGTTAGTTTGCACTCTAGTACCTTGATTCCCATTTTGATCATTAGTGGGTGATCTCGCGTCTGTTAACGGTATACATTAATGACCGGTAATCAGACGATGGACTACTATGTTTGACCTCGACACCTCTATTCGCATATTAGGACATGTACTCGTAGCGGTTTGTGTAGAATACTTTCCATATTGGTGGCATCTCTTATATGCTACCTCCTTGATCGTGCCAGTGTTCATGAGATTTTAGCTCTCATGACTTGATTCCAGTGTATGTCAGACATTTCCAGCCACTATGGAGATCTTGATCTATTATATATCTTCAGCCATTTTGGAGATCATGGTCCTTTGTATATCTTCATCATGGAGATTCTGATCTATGTATATTGTACGTGGAAATGACCACATATGTGATATCATGTCTCATGCCTATTCATGGCCATTGTACTCTTATGTATCCGGGACTACTATATGTATTTGCAGTTATATGCAGAGTTGTATTATTGTACTATGCTGATTGGGTGGCTGGTCTTCCATTTGGGATCCTTCATCACTCCACTTCTGGGATGGACTTATAATGTATTTCGGCCATCGTATAGCCCCTCTAATCTCATATATTAGGGGGCATCTGTTATAGCAGATTTCACCACTCTAGGTGAATCACACTTGGTATGGCCTTCCCCTGTCCTGCTGCAGACTCCTTTGAACCTATGGACCACTTTTTGTCCTTTGATGTTTCCTTAATCATCCCTAAAAACACATGAAAAATGATATACACGACTTTTAACCTTATAAGTGCGTACATACGTGGGTTTGACCACTAAACCGCGTACATCGAGATGTGTAAATAATCCAAATCCTTTTGGAGTTTTCCTTGACATGGATCCGACTCATTTGACTCCTGGCCTTCCATATGCCTTGAGATCGCTCGGATTCGACCTTTCATTACCCATTTGAAAAGCTATATAAGGAACCCCTTGGTGCATTGAAGGCATAAGAGAGAATTGAGAGCAACGAAACTATAGTCCATTGTTATCGGAACTTATGCTTGATTTTGCATCCCTTTGTCCCTTGGAGCACTTTTGTGTTCTTCCCAAGCTTGCCTTTTGCTTGTGAGCTTGCTATCGAGAGATGGAGGATTGAAGTGGTGGAGGCCCAAGTGGGGGATTCAGTTTCTCTGGTTTGTAGACGTGCCGTCAGAGGTTGTATCTTGTAATCTCTGATTTATATTAATAGAAATATATTTTCCTGTCCAATGATATGTATTTGAATGAATATTTTATCCATGGGATTATGTCAAATGCTTTTACATTATTGCTTATATATGCTAGAATAGATCTAACACCATGATATATAGAATGCTTGTATTGTTTACTTGTTGTTGAGGAAGTAATATAGCAATTCAAGCTGAATATTGGAAAGCTCAATGGGGATCTACTTCGACCATCCGGAATAAGGTACGAGGTCTGATCCTTTAGTGTTAGACATTTTATTTCTATTGCATATTGGGAAAGATTGATTTCTAGAGTCAAGCTGTCTGTTGTGGTACCCAAGCCATAGGAATTTCTCTCCGTAACATCAATCCCTTAATATATCTATGTTATGTAAGGACAAGGTGAAGAATTTTTAAAATAGCACATTCATAATTATTAATGTCTTACAGTCAACATTGTCATCACTTGGAAACATAATGAGAAATCTAGAGGTGGGACACATGACTATGAACCCTAAAATAACTTTTAGGCTATATTGGTTGTCCTTAAACTGTGGTTGGGGACCTAATACCACTCTATAGTGTTCACAACCTCTTAATTATGTCCATATTATACTTGTGGGATAATGATTCCATATACAGGACTTGTGCTATGGCTTCAAACCCTATGCATGTTCCATGAACCATAAAATCATCATTTAGTACCTAAGACATTTTTCCCCTATACAATGTATTATGTCTCAAGAGCCATATAGTGTGGAAAAACCTGTAATGGTTCCCATATAACCATAGTCAAGGAATTGAGACTTATCCTAGGTGAATAAAATATCCAAATGGAATATGTATCATTCTTCATGGCTAAAGATCCCCTCTAAATGGAATGTGTAATGGTTCAAGCGCAATTTTCTCCCATGATCTCTAGAAGATTCATTTGGGTCATATCGCCCCTTTGTTCCTCACTCAACCATAGTCATGATCCCAAGTTCCATCAGTAGTACATAAAACGTGCATAAAGCCTATTATAGAAATTCATAACTCACTTAGAGGTCAAATACCCTTTTACAAGGATTATGTGGTTTTTTGAGGCCATGTTCATGGACAAATCCTTAAAATATGTATATAGTACTTAAGGCCTTTTATTTCTTCTTAAAATGTTGAAGACCCCAATACACTTCCTTGGTACATAAAAACTCCTAATGGAATCCAATTCCTAGAAACAAGGTTAAGCATATCCTCTAAAGGGCCTCTATAGTGGTTCAAAACTTGCTCATGGATCATGATATTTAAAAGCTTCATTTAGATCCTAAGATACTTTATTTTCTCCCATGACCATGGTCAAGGACTTGAGACCCTTCCATTACATATAAAAATTTCTAATTGTGCTCATATCTCATTCAAAGGTCAAATATTTTATCTAGAGGTTTATGTCACGGTTCAAGTTGTCACTAATGAGTTATGAGCCCTAGAAGATCATTCAGATCCTATGACCCTTGTTTTCCTTGAATGACCATGAGTAAGAGATCAAAACTCATGTTAGTATGGAAAATATTTTAATGATGCCCATATCCCATCTAGAGGCTAACGATCTAGGTGTATGTGGTTGTTTGAGGCCTATCTAAGGGACCAAGGTCATAGAAACTTCTTTTTGGGTCAAAGGCCCAATATATATCTCTTGTGTGCAAAACCTCCGAAAGGTATCAATATCCCACTTAAGGAAAAATGTCCTTCTATAGGGTTTTATGGTGTCATGGTTTGAGAAATCTTGTATGTCCCATAAGACATATACGATTCATGTAGATATTACGGACCTTTCTTTCCTCCCATGATCATGGTTAATTTATTCGCAGACCCATCCCTATTGTGAAAAAAAACTCAATGGTGCCCTTATCCCACTTATATGAAAAATATCACTTTTAGAGGATGTGTGTTGCAACTCAAGGCCTTGACCATTTCCCATAAGCCCAAAAATATTAAATTAGTGTCAAATCACCAAGATATCTCCTAGAACCATGGATAAGACCTTGAGACCATGGATCCATGATGTACAAAACATCGTAATGGTACCCATATCTCACCTGAATAAAAATGACCCCCCTATAGAGGACACATTATGTTGATTATAGCATTAAATTCATGTTAAATTTATGACCATGTATTCCTAAAAGCTTCATCTAGGTCCAAAGGGTCTTATTTTTCTCCCTTCATGATGGTCAATGTAGTAATACCCTTCCCTACCATGTAAGACCCCCATCATATTCCACCTGGAGGACAAATATCACCTCTATAGGCCTTGTGTTGTGGTTTGAGGTAATATTGATGGCCAAAGAACCCTAGATATCGATTTATGGTCAATGCATTAAGACCCATCCCTACTATACAAAAAGTCCTATATCCTTCCATATGCCACTTGTATGCCAAAGATCCACTTAAATGTTATATTTTGTGGTTCGAAGCGTTGGTCATGGCCTACCATATAAAATATTTTTAATTTATACCCTAATTCCATCAATTTCTCTTTGATACTAATCCTCAAAATCTCATATCCACACGAGCATATCCCACAATTTGGACAATAAATTAACATTATTTTTAATTTATTTTTGTATTGACATATATTGAAATATTAAAATACAAATAAACTTTTTGTGGCAACTTTTTATTGCCTTGCCTATTTTGAAAACAAGTTATATGGTAACTAAAATCTATCAAAAAAATTCCTTTGATTATGTTAAAACCCTCACTATGTGTTTTTAGGGTTATATATATATATTTAAATTATTATTTTGGATGAATTTTTTTATAAAAATAAAGACATTTGATCTTCTTACATTTAGTCAATATAAGTGTCAAAATACTTTCAATTGTCCTTTCAAGTCAAGAGATTGTTGTTTTTCCAATATATGTAGTGCCACTAAAATGTCATGATAAGAAGACCATCATTAACTTACACTCATCCTAAATACAAAATCTTTCATTGTATATCATTCATAGTCTAGATGACAAAGTTAGAATAATTTACTATATCATTCATAATCAATACCAATGCATGGAAAATGTAGATTACTCCATGACAATACAAGCTTTAAGCACATGGCAGACTAGTAGTTAATGCTGGTTGCTGAGATATACTCATTCTAAATTGTTATTATATAAGGGATCCCATGGTATATATACCCCATGTTTTTAATCTTAAAAACTGAGGTACAGAATACTTCAATGCTACCACATGACAAACAAATACTTGAAATAAAATATTAATTTACAACCGTCTTATATCGTTTTGACTTGCAACACTAAATAAGCAGTGCCCAATCAATCAAATCATGGGAAATCACAACAATAGTGCTAAATGCTGAATAGTGTTGCGTAACAGTATCATAGATCTTTGAAGAAAAGTATGTCTAGAGTTATGGAAGCGCTGCGAACCCTAGTCCAAGCCCTAGCTTCCATCGGCCCTCATGGCTGCTCGGTCTCTTCAGGGGGTTTCTCCTTCGGTGGGAAACTGCTGCGTCCTGCTGCTGGGCGTGATCTGTTAATAGGAGAACAACAGGACGATCTGCTGCTGAGAGGAATCGGTGGCTACGACAAGACATGGATCGTGCAGAAGGTTTTTTTGACATAGGCAGCCATTACAGTGGTGAAGGTACTTTGTGATCCTATTCGATATGCACTAGAGGCCGCCAGGCTTGCTGGAAGACAGGCTGCTCCTGTGCAATCGTTGAACATCACGATTTTAGTTTTTGCCTGCTGGATTGTTTCCGACAATGGGGATTTGCACTGTTATGGTATGGCTCATTGGATCTGGCATTCTTATGAGTTTTTTTATATAAGCAAATCAAAACCGCCCTGTTTCTTTTTCCCTAGGATTTATGGATATGATAGATCCGTTTCGAAGGAATATAGGCCTGCGGCCCTGCTTCCTGTTGATTACGGGGCCAGGGAAGGCTCTGATAGCTATCAAATCTTCATAAATCTGCCTTCTGGAAATTCGATCTTGGTTTGGGTAAGGTTTCTTGATTCAGTGGAGGCATTACGGGATAGTCTAGCAAGCCGCGTGGGTTATCCAGCATCCGTCTTCTATCTTGTGGATGTAGGAAAACTGATGCAGGACTCTTTAAATTTATCATATTACCATATTTCCAAGAATTGCTCCATTTCTTTGTTGCTTTGGTTGAGGGGGGGAGCCAATGGCAATCAAAGAGGATCCTTCCCTTCACACAAAGGAACCGGTCCTTCATCTTACAAAGATGCAGCCCGATCAAAGGGGCCACAGACAGAGGTGACCTCTACTGTTCAGCCCAGTCCATACATTGTGGAAAAACTAGAATCCACACCAGTTCTGGAGATAAAAAACGAACAGGTTAAAGGACTCTTTAGTTCTTTACAAGCTGAAGCAGTTATTTGTAGGTTTAATGGGTTTTGGCCCAAATCACATGATCTTCATGCCTGGATCTTCCAAAACTGGACAACTAATTGCCATATTTTACTATGTTCAAAAGGTTTCTTTATAGTTTAGTTCGATTCTCCGGATGAGTATCAGAAGGTCTTATTGTAGGGACCTTGGTTTTGGGGGAGAGATGGGCTCTTCATAACCCCTTGGTTTCCAGAATTTGATGCTAATACTATGGTGGTTACAAAGATACCGGTATGGGTGCGATTAACAAATATGCCTCTACCTTTTTGGCATCATTTAGTACTGGAAGACATAGGCAATCTTCTGGGAAGATTCATCAAGAGTGACAATGAAAGGAAGGACAAGGGATGATTTACATATGCCAGAATTTGTGTGGAAATTGACCTCAGCAAAGGCCTCCCAGATAGATTACAGCTGAAACATGAATCCTACACTTGGTTACAGAGTCTGGACTATGAAAATACAGCTTTCAGGTGCCGATTCTTCCATCTGACAGGTCATCTTCAAGATACATGCCCACTTGCGAAAAAATTCCCAAAAAAGAAAAAGGGGACGACGACAAACAGAAAGAACTAGCAGGCATATTATGTCCCATTTCCAGATGCAGAAGTAGGAAGTGAGGATGAAGAACAACAAGATATGCATAGGAACGAGGAAACATTGGTGCCTGATGATGCAGAAGCACAGTCAACAGGAAAACAGACATCCGGTGAGGACATTCAGACAATCTCAGAGAATCCAATGGATACATCTGCTAGTGGTCAAAAGCGTGTTCACGAATCTGCTAGTTCAGAATCTGATAAGGACTTAGCGGTGTTTCAACAACCAGAGGGCGCTGTCTGTAATCAGCTGATTGTGGCTGCACCTAAGAAAGGGGATTGGATTGAAGTGAAATCTAGGAAGAATGGGGAAAAAAGGGGAGAATAGAGGAGTACTATAATCCTTGATCTCTCTGTTTGTATAATATTTTTTGTTGTTTTTCTTTTGCATGACCGGTAACATTTTGTGACAATGTATGGGACTATTTTGTCTCAATACATCTGCAGATGTAATTTTGTTCTTTTGAAATAAAATTACGACTTTTTCCGAGGAAAAAAAAAAAAACAATAGTGCTAAATGATATTTGGAGTCCTAAAATATAAAAGATGACAACGCATTCTAAACACTAATCATTTTGTGATATCACGTTCACTCGCTCTCACTCTCTTGAGTGATTGACTGAACGTTTCAGTCAAAATTGAAAGAGACCGATTGAAAGTGGAAATTGAGGGGTGATGAGTAGCATAAGTGAAATAGTAGTAGAAGGTAGTAGTAGGGAAGTAATATTTAGAGTAAACTATTTATTTGACGATTTGCACTTGGGTCCACCTAACATCGTCTAGTGATAACTTACTATGTTATCCTTCCATGAGAGATGAAAACCTACTGGATTTTTTCGATGGTGTCTTTGGGTAGACAACTTACTTCAAAGATAACATGGCAACATTGCTCGCAATAATGAGTGTTGAAAGTCAAAGTTACACATGATTTGACAAGGCGATAATATCACTAGGCACATGAAGGGCATTTCATTTGGAAAAATGAGTTTCTGGGTAATAAGATTATTGTTCTTGATTTCTGTCCTTTTGAGATATAAAATTTTACAGTCTATTTTCTCTTACAAACTATTGGAACTATTGTTGCAACATAGATTAAAGAAAAAACCTCTAATCATGATATCAATAAACTATTTACCAATTAGACCTATAATTTCTATATGTTGTAATTGTAATTTAAATAACAAATCGATCAACCAGTAAGACCAATTTAAACATCAGTAAACTATTTACCAATTAGACCTGTAATTTGTATATGTTGTAATCGTAATTTAAATAGACAAATCTATCATCTAGTAAGACCAATTTAAACACGAGGCATTTGAGTAGACATTTAGATTATTTGGAACAAGGAAACCGACAAAACAAAATAGCACAACGTTGTTGATAAAATATAGTGGGTGTGGAGAAGTCATCTAAAAAATGGAGGTCGTGCCAGAGCTCACCTTAAGACTAAACTTGAGTTTACCACTCAGTTATTAAAAATTTCACGACGACCTCTTTTTCTTTTTACTTGTCGGGTGAAACTTGTCTAACTCTCGACTAGACAAGTCTACCAATAATTCTACCAATATGGTCAGGATTTCGACTCGACTCTTTTACCTCTACTTGTCGGTTCTACCGACACGTTTTACTTTGAACACTTGTTGGCTTCGACAACTTGTCGGTTCTACCACTTAGAAAGAACTTAACCGACTACTTGTCGATTTGACCACTTCGACAACTTGTCGATTTTACTCGACCTTTTTACTTGGACTCACTTGCTCTGGTTTGGTTTTAGTCATAATTTACAAATGATATTTATTAGTCTAAAGACTTAAGAAATTACAAATGTTTTTCACCTGTGAGTAAGATGAAGTAAAAACCGACACAATCAACAATTCAACATAACTTATAAAACATATAACCAAATATTTAGGAAGACATGTGTCGACCACTCTGCCGTAAAACCTAGAACTTTCACTGGGTGAGAAATTCGTGGATTCTTGTTCTTTCACTCAACCGTAATTGTAAACAACATTTACATAAGTAAATCTGGAAAGAATGCGCATCTAAATAAACATGCATTCAACCATAAACTATTTTGATTTATATAACTTGTCCGTAAATAACAAAAGGTAATACAAACTTGTCAGCTCTCCGACTAACCCTTTTACAGAGCTTCGGCTCTTCGACATAATCACACACACAGAAGCTTGAGCTTCAACTTCACTCTCTGCTCAAAGTTCTCTCTTTCTCTATTTTTCTCACCTAGAGTTCTCTCATGAGTTATGTTATCTAACTTGATTTACAATCTTCTTCTTCTATTTATAGGCAACCTGAAAGTTGCTTCTACATGAATCTACAGACTTGCCATTAATGGATGTAATAACTATCTACCTACAAAATTAGCTTCATAAATTAATTAGACTGGTTTAGCTTACTGAATTGTGGACTCTTCCCTCTTATCAGACTGATCGACAAGATATGGACTGATACAGACTTTGACAGAGTCAATTGATATCAGATACGGATCTGTGAGTAATTAAAATTTCCAACACTCCCCCTTAATTATGAGCAGACGGGGATTTAAAAAAAAAGAAACTACAAGATGTTTCAGAGCTTAGACTTTCTCTGTGCATGACAGAGTTCAATATGCAAAACTTGTCATTCCAAGATAACTACGCAAATACTGGAATGCGTCCTTTTCCAATGGTTTTGTAAAGATGTCTGGAAGTTGATCTTCAGACCCGCAAAATTCCAAGCAAATGTCCTTGTTGTTCACCAACTCTCTTATGAAATGAAACCTTATGTCGATGTGCTTGGTTCTCTTGTTGAACACATGATTTTTGGATAATGAAATGGTTGAATTGTTGTCTCAAAATATGGTTATCGGTTCTTGATGGTTTTGTGACAAGTCTTTTAACACTCTCTGCATCCAGATGGCTTGACATGCAAAGCTTGTAGCTACAACATACTTTGCTTCTGCTGAAGGCAAAGTTACTATGGGATGCTTCTTTAAAGCCCATGAAACAACACCTATACCAAAATGAAATGTGTACCTAGATGTGCTCTTCCTATCATCTGTGCTGCCTCCATTGCCACTATCAGTGTAGCCAATGAGTTTAAAATTTTCTGAGGTTGAATACATAATGCCAAGGTCTTTTGTGCCACTTAGATGCCTTAGATTTCTTTTACTTAGTTTCCAATGAGAGTATTTTGGTGATCGATGAATCTTGAGATCGGAATTACTCCATACATGATGTCTTGTCTTGTCGCTGTCAAATACATAAGGCTTCCAACAAGACTTTTGAATAACGTAGGATCTACAATTGATCCTTCATCATCCTTGCTCAAATTTAAACCTGTTATTACTGGTGTTGGGGCTGTCTTGCAATTAGATATGTTAAATATTTTTAAAACTTCACTTTCATATTTAGACTGTGATATAAATATACCACTTTCATATTGCTGAACTTCAATGCCCAAAAAAAACTTCATGAGCCCCACATAAGTCATTTCAAATTCACTTTCCATGAATACTTTAAATTCCTCTATGCCAAAGTCACCAGTAAATATTAAATCATATACATACATCCAGACAATT
Organism: Pseudotsuga menziesii; assembly: GCA_001517045.1. Lineage (NCBI taxonomy): Eukaryota > Viridiplantae > Streptophyta > Pinopsida > Pinales > Pinaceae > Pseudotsuga > Pseudotsuga menziesii. The sequence continues at coordinate 115,229 of LPNX010829148.1, read as the reverse complement.
AACATCTTACCTTGCTCATTCACTTTGGTGTACAATGGCGATTCACTTTCACTTCTGTGAAATCCATTTTTAGTGACATATGAATCAATTTGAATGTACCAAGCTCTAGGAGCTTGCTTCAAACCATATAATGCCTTTTTCATCATGTACACTTTATGCTCTTGACCTAGAACTTCATAGCCTTGTGGTTGTTCCACATATACTTCCTCTTCTAGATAGCCATTCAAAAATGCCGAATTAACATCCATTTGATAAATAGGCAATTTATTTTGTGCAGCAATGGCCAAGACTGTTTTGACTGTATCCATGCGTGCAATAGGTGCAAACGTTTCATTGAAATCTATGTCGGGCTACTGTGTGAACCCTCTTCCTACCATTCTTTCTTTGTGCTTCTGAAACACATTCCCATCAGAATATTGTTTGGTCTTGTAAATCTATTTGACATTGATTACATCTCTTTCTTTTGGTACATCAACTAGCTCCCATGTTTGATTCTTCTCAATGCATTCTATTTCTTCATCCATGGCTTGTGCCCATACTTTTTCTTCAATAGCTTCCTAAAATGTTAGTGGATCCTATATAGGAGAAAATAATGCAAAGAGAGAGAATGAATTAGGTGTACCAACTTCATATATTTCTTGTAGACTTCTTGTCTTCACTGGTTTTGTTGATGTCGACCTTGACGAAATGCTTGATGGAGTTTGCTGTTGTCTTGGTGTACTTGTCAGTGTACCTTGAAGAGCTACTTGTGTCGATGGTCCTTGTGCTAAACCATGTCGCAATGTCATGGGAGTCAATGGTGCTGTAACCGGTTGACTTACATGTGGTGTTTGAACCACTTCCTCTGCCATATCATCATTGTCGACATTCGACACAATCTTGACATTTATGTCGACAATTCCATCCCATGATTCATTCTCGACAATTTGAACATATCAACTGATTATCACTTTCCTTGCGACAGGATCATACAACTTGTATTCTTTTATGTCTTCAAAATAGCCAACAAAAATACATTTCTGTCCCTTCTTGTCTAGCTTCTTGCTCAGCTCATCTGGAACATGAGCATTTGAAACAAAACCAAAAACTTTTAAATGAGAAACACTATGATTCATACCTATCCATGCTTCTTGAGGAACTTTTTTCTTCACATTCTTTTTCAGACACCGATCATAATGTATACAGCAGTTGCGACTGCTTCATCCCAATATTCATTTGGAAAATTCTTGGATGCCAACATGTTGCACACCATCTCCATGATGGTTTTTTTCTTTCTTTCGACGACACCGTTTTGCTGAGGTGTATACCATCTAGTGAATTTCTTTTGTGTGCCATGGGTCTTGCAAAAGTTTATAATTTCATTTGAAACATATTCACCTCCTCTATTAGTCCTTAAGATCTTGATGCGGTGTACACTCTGGTTCTCCACAAGTGCCTTGAACTGCTGAAAATAACCAAATGCATCAGATTTATGTTTTAGAAAACATACCCATGTTTTTATTGAGTAGTCATCAATAAAAGTTAGAAAATAATTGCAACCACCTATGGATGATATCTGCATTGGACCACAAATATCAGAGTGCACAATTTCAAGTGGTGTGCATGCTCTAAATGACTTTTTGACTGGATAAGTCTCTCTATGCTACTTGCCAAAAATGAATCCTTCACAAACCCTTTCTGGTCTGTCAATTAATGGCAATCCTTTCACCATATTCTTTGTGTGCAGTAGCTTCAGCCCACCAAAATTTAGATGTCCAAATCTGAAATGCCACAACCATGATTCATCCTGAACTTCTGTTTGAAATGTAGCTTGCAAATCAGTGCTGCCATTTTCTTTCTTGTCGAGGGGCTCGACTATTTATTTACTTTCTTCCTTGAATGCAGCTCTTGTATTTGTCTTCCCTTTCATGTCAGGAACTATCCTCAATGGAAACAAGCGATTGCTTGTCATTGGCACTTTTGTTATCAGTTGGTCGCCTAGACGCTTGTCTTTAATCACACAGTGATAATCTTCTATGTAGACTCTGTATCATTTCTGTATCAGTTGTCCAATGCTCAAAAAATTATGTTTCATACCTTCAACATGATAGAAATTAAAAATATACTTACTCTCCCCCTGTTTGGTTAGAATACCGACAATGCCTTTTCCCAAAACGGTAACTTAGACATTGTTTCCAAGTGTAACATCAGTTTGAACTGAATTATCTAGACTGGAAAACAAATTTAAATTACCAGTCATATGATTGATGCATGATGAATCTAAGTACCATATGCCATGTGGACTTTATTGAATAGCATTGCATTCAATTTGAGATGTAGATTCCATTAACATTGCACTTGTCGGAGTGCTGGTGTTGGTCGACTAATTTGGGATTTGCCTTCCTTGGTCATATTGTTTCTTACTGCATCATATGCATAATGACCAAATTTCTTACAGTAATGACATTGGATTTTTTATTTATCAAGCCTCTGACCACTTGGTTGAGTTGAATTTCTGATTCTCTCCTCTACCATCAACATTTGCAGGACTTTTGCCTCGTCCTCCTCTGGAAGAACTTCTTCCTTTTCCTTTGGAGTTGTTTCTCCCCCTTCCTCTACCATGCCTTATGGATGATTGTGCTGTGAATACACCTTCTAATGATGTTTGTGTTTTACTGGGTCTGTGTTCATGATTGATGAGTGAAGCTTGCAAATCATCAATGGTAAACACCGACATGTCTGTGTATTCTTCCAAGGTCTCAACCAAGGATTCAAATCTCGGGGAAAGACTTCTAAGAATTTTTTCAAAAACCCTTTGGTATTTTATGGCTTCTCCATGAGATTTCAGTTGATTTATCAAACCAACAACTCTGGTGTAGAATGAGTCTATCGACTCCGAATATTTCATGGACAGAGATTCAAAATCTCTTCTAAGAATCAGCAGCTTGAATGTCCTTACCATTATCCAAACCTTAATAGGAGGTCTCCAATGTATCCCATACTTACTTTGCGTTAATTATTGATGCTATTCTTGGGAGTATGCTTTCATGCATGGCTTGATGTATGTAGAACATAGCCTTTCCATCTTTCTTCCTCTATTCCCTTAAGGCATATTTCCCAGCTTGTGTGAGATTGTTATATGCTATCATATTTGTTGGTTCTACATAACCATGCTGGACTATCTCCCAGACATCTTGACCTCTAAACAAAGCCTTCAATGTTGAAGACCAATATTCATAATTCTTTCCTATAAAAATTTGAGTTTGCAATGAACCAGAAGTGGAAGCCATTAATTTTTTTTAACTTTCCTTGTAAATTTACTTTTCCACTTTTTAAGACAAGATTTCTTTCCTAAACCTTGCTCTTATACCAGTTATCCAAAACGAGTCGACTAAACTTAAGTTTACCGCTCAGTTATTAAAAATTTCACACCGACTTCTTTTTCTTTTTACTTTTTGGGTGAAACTTGTCTAACTCCCGACTAAACAAGTCTATCGATAAGTCTACCAATATGGTTGAACTTTCTACTCGACTTGTTTACCTCTACTTGTCGGTTCTACCGACAGGTTTTACTTCGACCACTTGTCGGCTTGGACAACTTGTCGGTTATACCACTTAGACAAAAATTAACCGACTACTTGTTGGTTTGACCACTTCGACAAATTGTCGATTTTACTCGACCTTTTTACTTGGACTCACTTGCTCTAGTTTGGTTTTAGTTGGAATTTACAAATGATATTTCTTAGTCTAAAAGAATTGAGAAATTAAAAATGTTTTTCACCTGTGAGTAAGATGAAGTAAAAACCGACATAATCAACACTTCAACATAACTTATAAAACATATAACCAAATATTAAGGAAGAATTGTGTTGACCACTTTGCCGTAAAACTTGGAACTTTCACTGGGTGAGAAATTTGTGGATTATTGTTCTTTCACTCAACCGTAATTGTAAACAACATTTACACAAGTAACTCTGGAAAGAATGTGCGGATAAATAAACATGCATTCAACCATAAACAATTTTGATTTATATAACTTGTCCGGAAATAACAAAAGGTAATACAAACTTGTAAATCCAAACTTGTCGACTCACCGACTGATCCTTTTACAAAGCTTCGAATCTTCGACAGAATCACACACATAGAAGCTTGAGCTTCAACTCCACTCTCTGCTTAGAGTTCTCTCTTTCTCTCTTTTTCTCCCCTAGAGTTCTCTCGTGAGTTGTGTTGTCTAACTTGATTTACAATCTTCTTCTTCTATTTATAGGAAACCTGAAAGTTGCTTCTACGTTAATTTAAAGACTTGCCATTAACGGCTGTAATAACTATCTACTTACAAACTTAGCTTCTGAAATTAATTTGATTGGTTTAGATTATCGAATCATGGACTTTTCCCTCTTATGAGACTGACCGACAAGATCTGGATTGATATGGACTCTGACAGAGTCGGTTGAGATTAGATACAGATCTGTGAGTAATTAACATTTCCAACAGGGATGAGTATTTAGACAGGTTTTGTACCATTTTTAACAACGTTGAAAACATAGATATATTTAGCTGCCATTTCTGGAAGGAGTAAGTTATCTACTCTGGGTTGGAGGTGATCAATAGCTCATTGAAATTTGGAGAATAAATCCAATGGGTCTCGATCTCTCATGGAAGGGTAACAGAGTGAGCTATCACTCGACGGTGTCGGGTAGGCCTCGATGCCGTCCTCTGGTAGATAGCTTAGTCTGAATTCAGCTTGTTGTAGGCCATTTAATGGGGTGGTAGCAGGATTAATGTCTCTTGAGATCGACCATTTAATGCGGTGGAAACAGGCATCAAGCCTATTGGATCTCAAGATTCTTGGGATCCAACATGCATCAATCCTGCTGCAATTGCATTAAATGGCCTGTAACAAACTGAATATTGCGGTAGCAACCAACCTCCACTAATAAGTGTTCATGAAATGAGCATGTGATATGTTCGAGATATATTCACCCCATGTCATTCATTTCCATTTCTATTTAGAAGAATTATGTACTCAGTTATTCATATATATGTTGTTGATGTTTTAGAAAAGAAAAAACCCAGAGGGAAGGTTTAGTCAATCAGCCATGCATTCATGTTGTTTTTCATGTTCAGTCACGAGACTGAAAGTTGGCGGATATCGACACATGAAGGAATCGATGGTGTTCTTTTATTGGAATTTGGAGAAATAAAAAATGGAATCTTCAATTGCCATTTTAAAGTATTTAGGACAATCAAAATATTGTAAATAGCATCATTAAATAGATGAGAATGAGATTTACATTCATACATTTTGCATTGACAAATTTTGAAACTGAAGAAAAAAATACCAAAAAAGCACAAGAAAACTAGCTTATTGGGATTAATGGAATAAAATGTTAACGTGGGCATGTGTCAACGGATGCAACCCATGATCCATCCCTCTTGATTCTTGTTGTCATTACTCACTTAGTAGCACCAAAAGAGGGACCTACCACCAAGCTGAATGAAAAGAAAAATAAGTCTCAGCAGGATCATTTTGGATGCTCAACAGAAAGTTCACATTAAAGGATTTCAGTACTCTCCTAATCTGTCGATAACACACCTTTTATTTGTTGACGATGTCATCTTATTTGGAATTGGTACTGTTAGTGAATGGAGAGCTTATAAAGAAGCCTTGGACTTATTTTGTTCTGCTACAAGTATGCCTGTCAGCAAGGAAAAGTCTTCATTCCTTTATCAAGATGTTGATGAAGATACTAGGAGTCAAATTGTTGAGCTCCTTCCCTACAGCATGGCACCGATCACTATAGGGTTCAAATACCTAGGATATCACCTAAAACCCCTGGGGTATCTATCCTTTGACTGGAGATGGATGGTGGAAATGTTTGAAAATAAGATTAAGAACTTGTCATACATGTTGCTTTCTCTTGGTGGCAGATTAGTTCTTATCAAATCAGTTCTCACTGGGTTAGCTATGTATTGGTTTTCCCTGGCTAGATGTCCTAGATCTATCCTGAATACTTTGAGAAGCTCCATCTTTTCCTTCTTGTGGGTAAACTCAGATGGTCATCAGAGATTTCACTTGGTGAGTTGGAAAACTGTTTCAGCCCCCATCGAATTCGGTGGTTGGGACATAAAGAATTTAGAATGGTTCGGGATCTCTCTTAGGTTGAAGAGTATGTGGCAGGTGCTAATGGGGAATGGCATTTGGAGCCGGATCATTGCACATAAATATGTAAAATACAGACCTTTGGAGGAATGGATCAAATCTCGAAAGTTCAGTATCAATGGAACTTCGTATTTCTGGAATTGCTTTATTAGAATTTTGTCTTGGATCACTTGTAAGCTTGGTTGGAAGGTGGGTAATGGACTGAAAATTTGTTTGGGAGTGGACCCTATTGCTAGTCTTGATGCATCACATATTCTCCCGAAGGACCTAAGGGACTATCTTGTTGACTATGGGATTTCTTACCTAGCCTAGGCTCATAATCAGGAAGGTTTTTCTCAAGGTTATAATCGTTGGTACTCGGCTTCAAATCTAAACCCGGGGGGTGATTGGGTTGACCAATGGACGTCTTTTGTTAAGGGCCTTACTCATGGTGGAATCAATATTGGGAATAATGAAGACTCTCTACTCTGTATGTTTGATAAAAAAATAGCAGTGGTTGCTGCAAGGAAAGCTTATGAGCTCATTGTGTCTGAGTATTTGCCTCTGTCAAAAGATGGTATTCTCATGCAGGTTTGGAAATTCAATATCTCGCAGAAACTCAAGTGCTTTACTTGGATGGATTTTAATATGAAAATAAATACCTGGGACAACTTGTGCAAGAGGGGATGGATCGGTCCTAACAGATGTAGCCTTTGTAAGACAGATGCTGAAACAATTGATCATATTTTCGTTGGTTGCTCCTTTGCATGTGAGGTTATCCTCAACTTAGAAATAATATTTGATGTTCATTTGACTTGGTCAGATTCGTCTCTTACAGGAAACCTTACCAACTAGTTTTCAAAGGATGGGGTTCTTTTGTATCTGACTTTTTTTTCATATGGAATCTATGGACGACAAAAAACAACTATATTTTTTAGAACGAGGAGCCAAATATCTCCATACTTTGTCATATGAATTTTTTATAGGTTGCAACTCATCAAGTGCCACAAGTTAAAAGATCCAAAATCAGGCGCATTGGAGAACCCCCAGATAAAATATTTCCCATGGCTTTCTTTGATGGAGCTGTGGCAAAATCAATTGGAGGAGCGGGTGGTTGTATTTGGTTAAATGCTATACATTATGTCTCTATCAAATTAGGATGTGGCTGCAACACTAGTACAAGAGCTGAGCTATTGGCTCTCTGGGCATTATTATACATTGCCAAAGATATTGGGTTTCCATATCTACATATCTTTGGCGATTCCTCAATGATTATAAATTGGGCAAAGGAAGAATCCACTCTTGCTATTGTGAACTTAGAAGCTTGGTGTGTCAACACTAGGAAGCTTATGTCTTCGTTCACATTTGTGGATTTCAGTCATGTCTATAGGGAACATAACACGAGGGAAGATTCATTATCCAAGGAAGGGATTAATATGGCTTTAGGCCATCTTACTTTCACTGAAATATGTGAAGGGGAAATTTTTGGGGAAGTAGCACTACAGTTTTTTTGAGAGCATTGCTTTGGTTTACTTAAGGCCTTCTAGCCTCTTGAGTATGGCACTTTTTTGAGAAAGTTTTGGTTAAGATGATTAGTTATGTCTTTTGACTATTTGAGCTGCCCCAAGCCCTGACTTGGATAATGTCTCTGGGCTCTTATTATCTTCTTTAGGGACATATTTGGCTGATTGGTTTGTTGTGCATATTATGAGAGGATTCATACTAGTATAAGATGCCCATGTATTGATAATTGTTGGATTAAGAGGGAGCATATACTCCTCTTGTATTAGCTGCTCATGTACTTCTGGATAGATGTTAAGTTCCACATATTAGATTTGTTGTTATTTTAGATGATGTACCGTGTTACCTTTGATTTAATAGAATACCAAAGAACTATTTTTTTTATTTGAAAAAAATAAATAAATAAAGAATCTATAACATATATTACTTGCATAATTATATTACCTAATTAACTTCTTACCACCTGAGTGACACAGGTTTATGTTCCCCAATAAATCTCAAGCTAGCTAGTTAAGATCCAACTGAAAACATACATACTAACCTCATTAAATAGCTTACACCACGCTGGTTATAACAACGTTATTAAACAACATACAATCATAATTATAATGGTCATCCCTAACCGACCAACCTCACATTAACAATATATTACCAAATTGGGGAAATACTTTGTCAGCCGTTCCCACATATTTATATCGTTGAAGAATTGAAGAATTATGTCCCATCATGAAATTGGTAAAATTTAAAAAGTTCGACATTTGTTTTTATTTAAAAATAAAATTGAATAAATTTGTTTTTAAAAATATGTAAAAACATAATATAAAGTCAAAACATTCGAGCTGAAAATGAAAAGAATGGTCTAGTTTAGTCGGTACTAATAAGTAATTGGAAATTTTTTTGATCTAACGTTTAAAAAAATTGTATTATAAAATAAATAAATATACTGATGAAAGAGAAAAGTTTTGATTTTTACGAAAATAAAATATAGCAATGTATGTCTGTTTTTGTTGAACAATATTTTATCAAGAAATTTAAATTAAGTTCGTATTTTGTTTTTTATGATATTAATCAAATAAGTTTTGATTTTTTAATTTGTTATAATTAGGACAAAATTAGAGATAATATGTGTTTATATAAAAACCGAGCATTAAATATTATGTTTTTTTTAAATAAACAAGAGTAAGTGGATTTACTAATGATAAAGATAAAGTTTGTGAAGCATTTTGAATTAAAACGTTCACAATATAAGATTTTTGAATTAAATAATCTAAAATAGATTTTCAACAATTTTATGAAGCTTTTAATTTTTTTTGGGAGAGGAAAGTGTAAAGTCATCTTCAATCTTTTTATAAAATTTAAACCTAAGTTTGTACCACAGCAAAGTGGAATTTTACTCTCAATCCATTTCAATGAGATTTGAATTTTTATGAAACTAAACTTTACACAAACCAATCAAACTAAAACTTATAGGTTATAAAGCTTTTATTTTTTAAATCATTGAAAAAAGTATATAAATAATTATTATAAGGTTAGTATGTGCAAAATAAGTAATAAGACAATGAATGAAAGCAAATTTTTTATAAAAATACATTTTTTATTGTTATTATAGAGTTAGAATTTATAATCAAGTTTTTTAACAAATAAAATTTACAATAATTTTATATAATAATATTTTCATATATTTTTTCATTTGTAAATATATATATAGAAGCGTAACTATTATATGATTTCATTTGTAAATATATATGGAAGTGTAACTATTATATGAAATATTGTTAAAAATTTTACTTGTTAAAGAGGTATTTAAGAGTTAATTGATTTTAAGTTTTAATTTTATAATGATGATGGTTAACATCCAAGACCAACTTTAATCTATAGAACCTTGAGAGAAAAGAAACTAATTTTTTGGTTTGCTTTAAAATTTGAAGGTTAGGAAGGTTTTTATTGTAACAAATAATTTGAAACTCAAATTTAATATGAGCCTCATGGCTCTCTAACATAAAGTGATTTTCATTCTCATCTTCTAGATTGGGGTTGATGACCTTCTTATAATATCTTAATTTTCTTTCAACTTACAAAGTTTTCTCACACCAAACTTTTCTTTTAAACTTAGATGTAATAATATTTTTAATATTATCTCTATTTTGCAAAGTGACATTTTTGTCAATTCCCCAATTCTTTATAATAACAATAAAAATATAAATATAATTTTTTTATCAAAAATCTTCTCTTTACATTGAATCATTCATTTTCCTATACTTAATTTCTATTCAAACTCTTTCTAAAATTTACTTAATAAAAAGTTCATTATAAATTTAAATTATTTTTAGACTTACCTATAAAAGTGAAAGTCTACGTATCATATTAATTGATATAATTTTTTTTATTAAAGAAAAAAATAAAACTTTTGTAGTTATTTTATTTATTTATTTAAAAAAAATTATTTGTTCTATCCAAAGTGGACAATGTTTAAAAATAAAAAATAAAAATTTTGTGATTGGGTTTTTCCTTATGTTATAAATTATTTGTTCTATCAAAACTTAAATGATGATGATGATGATGGTTAATGTAACATCCCCTCAGAGCATGACCAAAAAACATGGAGTGTAAGTAAAAGGACCTTGATATTCGTATATAGCATGGGTAGCGCGCACACATCTATAGCATGGCTAACTTTTAAACTTACACATGATTGAGTGATGGCGCGATTCGAAGAGAAAATCATGGGAATGGTTCCCTTAATAGGAGAATCGTGTAACCATTTAGCCACTTGTCATTTTTTTGTGAGCAATTGTGAGTTACCACCGCCAAATGGCAAACATTTTGATTTTCATTTGCACTTATTTATTGGCGAGTGGAGTAAGGAGGGGAAAAGGCATGTTCAATCCGTGATCATGAAGCACGAGCAGAGCGTGAAATATTTTTCCTTTGAGACATGGCAAGGAAAAGGGCGGCATGCCACGATTGGAGAGACAATTCGTTGAAGAGGACTTGGAAAAATATCACCCAATCACTGAAACCTAGTATGCATTTGGGTTTCTATATGCTTTGGATCTGCAGCATGAGAGTAGAGTTTTTTTTCCTACAATTTTCAGTTTATTCAATTCTATCTGAACCCACACATTTTTCATGCCTGGGATTCTTCTTAATGATTAGAGTATAATTTCCAATTCTGTGAATTTCCTTGAGGTTGGAGTTTCTCTCCTAAGTCTTCATTTTCTTCTTGCCTAAGGATCTTGGTTTCCTGCATTTGGTTGTCTGCAATGTTGTGACCTATGATTGTTTTGTATGTAAAAATTTTGAACTGACTACCTGCGTTTTTTACTATGATCTATTTTGGCATTCGTAAGGATTTGTATTCTAACTTCTATAGCAAATTGATAAATGCGTGTGATATATGGATAAATGTTTTCTAATTTCCTCCCATAGTGCATGAATCTAAATTCAAGAATGGATGCCAACGATTCTAGTTTTTATTTTTATGTGTGCAATGCCAACAATTTGCTATTAAGATTGATAATTACTTTGCCAACGACTGGCTATTAAGATATGTAAAACTGATCTTTACTTTGCTAGCGATTTACTATTTATTTCACATCCGAAAAATTGATATTTCCTTTTCCAACAATTTACTATTTCATTAAGATCTAGAAAATTGATATTTACTTTGCCAGCGATTTAACGAAATATTTACTTTGCCAGCGATTTACTATTTAATTAAGATCTAGAAAATTGATCTTTACTTTGCCAATGATTTACTATTTCATTAAGATTTGGAAAATTGATATTTCGTTTGCCAACGATTTACTATTTCATTAAGCTCCGGAAAATTGATATTTCCTTTGCTAGGGATTTACTATTTCATTAAGATTTGGAAAATTGATCTTTATTTTGCCAGCGATTTACTATTTCATTAATATCTGGAAAATTGATCTTTACTTTGCAAGCAATTTACTATTTCATTAAGATCTGGGAAAATTGATCTTTACTTTGCCAGTTATTTACTTTTTCATTAAGATCTTTTCTTTGCCCGTGATTTACTATTTCATTAAGATCTGGAAAATTGATCTTTACTTTTCCAGCGATTTACTATTTCATTAAGATTGATATTTACTTTGCCAACAATTTAATATTTTATTGAGATCTGGATTTTGATTCTCTTTTGGCTGCATTTTTGGGGGTCTTTGCAAGATCTGGGAGTTGATACTCCACTGCCAATGATTTGCTATTTTATGGTGATATGATTACAAAATTTAAACTAACCATTCCTAGTTTCTAATGGATTCAAGTTCTGACCATTTCCAATCGGCATGTATAGTTAAAACTCTAATTTTCCTTGAGTATGTTTTTCGTTGATCGGTGGTTGCGGGATCCAACCCCCTGCACCAATTATGTTAGGATATATATATATATATGTATATATATATATATATATATATATATATAATGTTTCATGTTGGCATGTTGAGCTATGGTTTCAAGCATTTCGTTAAAGTTTGACACATGTTTTATTAAAATATAGTATATTTCCAATATGACTTATCAAATGGTTGGGGTAAAGTTTAACATAAATTATTACGATTAGATCTAATGGTTTCCGCTGTCAACAACTTGGAACATACACTGAGTTGTTTTATAAGAAATAAAATATATATATATATATATATATATATATATATATATTCTTGCATTGTTTAGTTATATTCAAATATACTCTTGGTTGTATAAATGTAGATGTATTGATTTTGATAGATTCATAAATTGAACTTAAGTATGAAATATAAATATATATGTGTGTGTGTGTGAAATAAATATATATCAGCATTGGATTAAGATTCTCCATGCCTTTGAATAATTTTTTTGTGTATATTAAAATATATATAATTACGATTATCCATGTCTTTGAATAGTCTTTGTATATTAAGACTATACCAACATTGATTTAAGAATATCCATGCTCTCGATTAGGTTTTGGTGTGTGTGTATATATATATATATATTGGATTACAATTATCCATGCCTTTGAATAGTTTTTGTATATTAGGAATATACGAGCATTGATTTAAGAATATCCATGCTCTATAATAAGTTTTTGTGAATATTAAAATATATATTAGCATTGGATTACAATTATCCATGCCTTTAAATAGTTTATGTATATTGAGAACATATCAGCATTGGATTACGATTATCCATGCCTTTGAATAGTTTTTGTATATTAAGAATATACTAGAAGGAAAACCTTATAAAGAAGGAAAGTAGTAATTGACGAGTATTCTCAGTGGAAGAGATTGGCAGTGAATGTGCCATGAAATTGTAAATCTTCTTTTGATAAAATAATATAAAGAATAACAAGCTTTGGTGGACGTAGCCTCATGGATGGGGTGAACCACGTATATGATGTCTCTCTTTTTGTTCTATGTTTCTTTATGTTTTCATATACTCATTTTCATGATGGTATTTTATGTATGGATGATGCACAATAAATGCTTATGATACATTATCTTTATTGGTGCAATAGTCTATGAAAAACACTCGCAAGAATACAATTAAAGGTATATATTTCAAGGAGGAAAGATATTTGGATAGTTAACTGATTCAATACCTTTTGTTTAATATTTTGATTTCAATATCTTGATTTATCGGTAAGTAATTAACAATTTGTAAGATCTTACTACCATGGCATTTGATTATGGTAAAGTGTTAGTAATGTTTACAATGTGAGAAAGATGAAATAAAATAATGAGAAATTGTGATGTTAGTCTTCTAATGTATGTATTAGTTTTTACAATTATGTGATTTCACACTCTCAAGAGACTAGCATGGTCGACTTGTTGGTTATAGTAAAAGCAAAAAAATTACCCCCATTTTCTCAGATTTTACATTGAGGAATTTAGAGGAATGTTACAAATGGTATGAGAGCTCAAGTTGTAACACTCGGGCCTTTATGGGCGAAACGCAAATCAGAAGGTACAAGTTGGATAAAATAATGATTGGGTGGTTACATATAACAGAAAGCAATAAGGTAAATATCGGGGAAGACTTTCCCTCTTGTACTATGAGTCATTTGTATTATAGGGGATGGACTGTAAGTATATAACTAATACGTGTTGAACTCACTAATGTGACCATTAGAACGCAGATAAAAGCAAGTAGAAAATAAAATAATTATTTATTTTATATATTTCTTTCTCCTTGTCACGATGAATGCGCGATAAATTTTGAAATTCATTTAGTAGGAGATGCAATGATGAAGGCGAACTAACCTTGCATCTTTTGCATGATAGGAAGTAAATGAGGGGTGCAAAGTTCCTTCGAGAAACCTATGGAGGGACGAGGATTATGCTCAAGCAAGAGTGACGAGTTGGTTATCTAAAACAAGATAAGTACCATTTTCGGGTTTTGAGTATAAACATGATTCCTATAAAGATAAATTTGGTTAAGCATTATAAAAAATGACCTTACAATATTGTTAAATGCATACTCCATAGATTTATTACAACATAGTGTTGTGGACTACTAAATAGTATGTTTATCCTTTGGGAATTTGAAATGAATAAATTATATTCCAATTAAACTAATACAAGGCAAAACCGTAAGAAGAAATATCTAGATGCTATAACCACGACAAACATTGTAAAAATATTAAAAAAGAGGACAACCAGTATCCTTTAGTCATATGACCTATCCCTTGTATATGAAGTATTTGAATGATAACCCGTGACAAATTGGAGGTGTCAGATCAAAGGAAAAGTGTGTGTCTTTAGAAAAATGCATTACTAGGAAAAAAAGTATTTGTTGGAGACATTAAACATTGATTAATAGGAATTAAGGTTACGATTTCAAAGTGTCCTTAATGTTTTATGAAGTGCCTCTTTAAAACTTTCAAATGTTAAGGGATAACGCTTCCATTTTCACACATTATTCTAAAAGTGTATTGAAAACATAGTAAAGGATCTTGTTAGTTAGGACAATAGACGTATGACAACTTAATACTTCAGTCTGAATAAATATTGACCCATTTTGGTGTATGTTATTGGTAACGGATTAATGGTGTTGTAAAAGTAAGTGACTAAATAGAATATATTAGAATTGATTATTAGAGATAAAACCACTTATGGGTAAGTGGCGATTTTAGTCTTATTTGACTTAGTATGGGTAGATGATTATATGAGAAACTAAGGGGAAGTCTTCTACGAATTTTTTTTCACCTTATGACTATGTTATGAAATGTTGCGTTAACAAATAGTTTTGGATACTATTAGTATTTCCTGTGACATTAGGAAAAATGAGATCATTGAAACTACTCATTATTGTGAGTTGAGTTTTAACAAAGGAAGCTCATTTGGAAAGTTGGGTAACGATGATAGAGGTATGTACCTTTATGATTGTACATATAAAAATCAAATAAAATGAATATCAGTCACGTTAAAATTGCACAGGTATAAATAAATAACATTATATCACCTGTTATGCAAAGAAATGGGTGATTCAAATAATTATATTGCACTTATGAATTTTAATTAGGCAAGAAATCAATTGCCTATACCTATTGAATAAAGATAACATAGAAATTTGATTGAAATCGTTCATCGGTGGGAATCATTACATGAAATATTAATTGTTATATAATTTGATATTGTGACTAACTTTTCATGGTGAAGTGCAGGTAACAGGGACTTGGTTATGAAAATAATATAAAGAGCCATAATGGGAACCAAAGTTCCATGATTACAAGCAACCAGATGATACAAGAGACATTTGGCACATGCGAAACTAAAAAGAAGAATGTACATGAGGTACATGTTTCCCTTGAGCTAGCTAAGAACCGATACGCATCTATGGGGACGCTCAGGTGTAAGACATATGGTTAGACTTCTTTCCACATGAATTTACGCTGTAAGATACTATCACGAGAGTAGGGGATCCATGAAGAACCTCCAGGTATCATGGTGTTTGGGAAAGGAAGCGCTTGAGCTCGATGAAGCACCCTGAATAGCACAGGTAGGAGATATGCCTGAGAAGGGGTATCATCCTTATGCTGGGTAGCTTGGATTAGTACTTGGAGTACTATTGGCACTGTGTTTTTTCGGATGGAGGGCATCCAAGAGGAACAAGAAGGAATTTAATAATAATTGTAAAAATTATATGCGTTTTCGTTCCTATGAGGTAATGTTCTTATCTATCGATAAATAAAGTGAGAAGGAATACTTGAACCATTATAAATCCTAAAATTAAATAGTGTTGGATTACTGATTCATGCCTTAAACGGTTGATGTTGATCATAGTAGACATACAGTGGTATGTTTTGTATTTCAGGTTGGTGGCCTAAAAACACATGATGGAATCCTGTTAACCTAAAGGATTAAAGTACGCATGAAGAATTTCCATAAAGGTGAAACTCTAAAAGAGGATGAGTAAAAAATGCTTTTACTTATGCAATATTTTGTTGACATTAGAAGTATGTATGAACATGATAATATTCCGGGTAGACATTGTGATGCCTTACAGATTACAGGCTATGAAGGATAAAAGCTACCAGGAATCACAAAGGATTGAAGGAGATCAAAGCAAAGTTGAAAAAACATCGCGAAGAATGTGGAAGCAAGCAATAAGAACCTAAAAAGAAATGAACATAAACATTGGTTGAATATCTAACACGGAGGACGGAGTTAATTCTAAGGGGGAGAGTATGTAACATCCCCCCAAAGCATGACAGATAAACATGAAGTGTAAGTAAATGGACCTTCACACTCCTATAAATGTTATACACACACACACACAGATATATATATATATATATATATATATATATATATATATAGATATATATACACACACACACACACACATATATATATATATATATATATATACATATATATACACACACACACATACACACACACACACACACACACACACACACATATAACATAACTAGCATGGCTAACTTTTAAACTTAAACATGATTGAGTGATGGCGCTTAGAGAAAATCATGGGAATGGTTCCCTTAATAGGAGAATAGTGTAACCATTTATCCACTTGTCATTTTTTTGTGAGAAACTGTCAGTTACCACCATCAAATGGTAAACATTTTGGTTTTCATTTGCACTTATTTATTGGTGAGTGGGGGAAGCAGGGGAAAAGGAATGTTTAGTCCGTGACCATATTTCATGGTCACGGACAAAGCAAGGAGAAAGGGAGGCACGCCACGATTGGGGAGAGAATTCCCTCAAGAGGAAGGAAAAATCTCACCCAATCATTGAAATATGGTATGTGTTTGGGTTTCTATATGCTTTGGATCTACAACATGAGAGTAGAGTTTGTTTTCCTACAATTTGCAGTTTATTCGATTCTATCTGAACCTATACATTTCTCATGCCTGCGATTCTTCTTAATCACTGGAGTATGATTTCTAAGTCTGTGAATTTCCTTAAGGCTGGAGTTTCTCTTCTAAGTCTGTGTTTTCTTCATGCCTGAGGATATTGGTTGCATGCATTTGGTTGTCTGCAATATTGCGACCTACGATTGTTTTGTACGTAAAATTTGTGAACTGACTACCTGTCTTTTTTACTACGATCTATTTTGGCATTCGTAAGGATACATCTTCTAAATTCTGTAGCAAATTGATAAATTTCTGTGATATATGGATAAATGTTTTCTAATTTCCTCCCATAGTGCATGACTCTAAATTCAAGAATGGATGCCTACGATTCCAGTTTTTATTTTTATGTGTAACTTCAACGATTTTCTATTAAGATTGATAATTAATTTTCCAATGATTGGCTATTAAGATCTTGAAAATTGATCTTTACTTTTCCCGCAATTTACTATTTCATTAAGAGCTGGAAAATTGATATTTCATTTGCCAACGATTTACTATTTCATTAAGATTTGGAAACTTGATCTTAGGCTTTGTCAACGATTTACTATTTCATTAAAATCTGGAAAATTGGTATTTCCTTTCCAAGCGATTTACTATTTCACTAAGACTTCGCCAATGATTTACTGTTTCATTAAGATCTGGAAAATCGATCTTTACTTTGCCAACGATTTACTATTTCATTAAGATATGGAAAATCGATATTTCCTTTGGCCACGATTACTATTTAATTAAGATATGGAAAATTGATCTTTACTTTTCCAGTGATTTACTATTTCATTAAGATCTGGAAAATTGATTATTTCTTTGCCAATGATTTGCTATTTTATTAAGATTTGGATTTTGATGCTCTTTTGGCTACGTTTTTTTTGGGGTCTTTGCAAGATCTGGGAGTTGATACTCCACTGCCAACGATTTTCTATTTTATGGTGACTTGATTACAAAATTTAAACTAACGATTGCCAGTTTTGAATGGATTCAAGTTCTGACCATTTCCAATCTGCATGTATAGTTAAAACCGTAATTTTCCTTGATAATGTTTTTCGTTGATCGGTGGTCGTGGTATCCAACCCCACCACAACTATGGTTTCATGTTGGCACGTTGAGCTATGGTTTGAAGCATTTCGTTAAAGTTTGACACATGTTTTATCAGAATATGGTATATTTCGGATATGACTTATCAAATGGTTGGGGTAAAGTTTAACATAAATTATTAAACTTGGAGCATATAATGAGTTTTTTTATAAGAAATTATATATATATATATATATTCTTGCATTGTTTAGTTATATTCAAATATACTCTTGGTTGTATAAATGTAGATGTATTGATTTTGATAGATTCATAAATTGAACTTAAGTATGAAATATGTGTGTGTGTGTGTGTGTGTGTGTGTGTGTGAAATAAATATATATCAGCATTGGATTAAGATTATCCATGCCTTTGAATAGTTTTTGTATATTGAGATTATACCAGCATTGATTTAAGATTATCCATGACTTTGAGTAGTTTTTTTATATATTAAAATATATATATGCATTGGATTACAATTATCCATGCCTTTGAATAGTCTTTGTATATTAAGAATATACCAACATTGATTTAGGAATATCCATGCTCTCGAATAAGTTTGTGTGTGTGTGTGTGTGTGTGTGTATGCATTGGATTACAATTATCCATGCATTTTAATAGTTTTTGTATATTAAGAATATACCATCATTCATTTAAGAATATCCATGCTCTCTAATAAGGTTTTGTATATATATCAGCATTGGATTACGATTATCCATGTCTTTGAATAGTTTATGTATATTGAGAATATAATAGCATTGGATTAAGATTATCCATGCCTTTGAATGTTTTTTGTATATTAAGAATATACCGGAAGGAAAACCTTACAAGGAAGGAAAGTAGAATTGGTCAGTATTCTCGGTGGAAGAGATTGGCAGTGAATGTGCCACGAAATTGTAAATCTTCTTTTGATAAAATAATATAAAGACTAACAAGCTTTGGTGGACGTATCCTCATGGATGGGGGTTTGATGTCTCTCTTTTTGTTCTATTTATTTTTTATGTTTGTATATACTCATTTTCATGATGCACAATAAATGCTTATGATACATTATCTTTATTGGTACAATAATCTATGAAAAACACTCACAAGCATACAGTTAAAGGTATGTATTTCATGGATGAAAGCTATTTGGATAGTTAAATGATTCAATACCTTTTGCTTAACATTTTGATTTCAATATCTTGATTTATAGGTAAGTAATTAACAATTTGTAAGATCTTACTACCATGGCATTTAATTAGGGTAAAGTGCTAGTAATGTTTACAATGTGAGAAAGATGAAGTAAAATAATGAGAACTTGTGATCTTAGTCTTCTACTGTATGTATTAGTTTTTACAATTATGTGATTTCACACTTTTAAGAGACTAACATGGTTGACTTGTTGGTTATAGTAAAAGCCAAAAATTTACCCCCATTTTCTGGGATTTTACATTGAGGAATTTAGAGGCATGTTACAGTTACTCAGTTGAGACCAAACTTTGGTTTATTGGACTTAAAGAAACAAATTAATTAGTTTGTTTTAAAATTGTATTTGTGTGCTCAAAGAACTTCCCCAACTCACTATAATTTTGACAAGTTAAAAAGATGGAAAAAACACCAATTCCAACACACCGATTCCAACACTCTCGTGAGTGACTGACAGAAGAAAAAGTTAGTGGAAATTGATGGGTGATCAGCAGTAGCAGAAGTAGTTGGTGGGTGGTAGTGGCAAACGACTGGTAGGTATTCGTGAAATGAAATGAAATGAAGGGCATGTGATCTGTGAGAGAGATATTCATCCTATTCATATTCATATCTTCTTGGTGTCACGGATTTATGTTTATTGTTTCAGTCACCTCACTGACTGAATGTTGGAGGAAATCGACTCTTTAAGGAATCGCTGTTGTTATTTTATTGGAATTCGACGAATTAAAAACTCGACACCTAAAAAACCTTCTAAAGCACATGCTTAAATATTTTGGTTCAAATATGGTATAGTTTTTCTAATAAATTTGATTTTTTAACTGTTTAAATTTATTTTTTTAATTATTTGGAATTTTAATGATTTTTTGAAAAAACCATCAAAGAATTCTTAAAGAAAAACTATTAAAAATAGTTGAAATTATTATATATGTAAAAAATAAAAATAAAAAACAACTATGGTGTATAATTAGACTATATATATACATTTAAGGTAAATGAGAGTTTGAGTGCTCCATTTTTCAAAATCTTATATCCCAATCATCGCTGTTAGTTACAAACTGTTCTTAACTTGGGAAGTTAAATTTAATGGGTAGAAGATCCACAAATATTAAACATTAAATACAATAAAGATTTACAATATATATAATTTTTTTAATGGTCACCAAATATGTTTGGCAGTCACCAAGTATAAATATAGATATTTTAGTTTCTATTTAATGTAATTTTCTTTAAACAATTATAATTCTGTTATTTATTATATTAGTTTTCTCTAAACAATCATACGAACAAGGTGTCTAAAATTGTACCTCCCAAAACAATTCTTGGTAGTGTGAGTGAATATACGAAACATGTTAGCAATGCTTTGAGGGGAGAATTAGTTAAAAATAAAAATGTAGTCAAACCACAATTTATAGGAGACATGGAGTTGAAGAAGTTATTGGATCAAGTGGTTATTAAGAAAAAGTTAAATTTTGGTTGGAAATGACAAATATGCCCACACCATTACATATTTGATTTTTTTCTAACTATTTTATTGTTATTTTAAATTACAATTGCAAATATTCAATGTTAAAATGTCCGAGGATGATAAACCTTTTGCTTCATGCTATGGGGTATTTTCTCTCACAGATAAAAAGGTTAAAGATGGATTTGAACCTATTGCTCCTCATAATGAGGTAATTTTTAAATTAAAAATACTTCCTTTTAAGTAAAGGTTCTTAGAAGCAGTGGTACTTACATGAAAAAATAATCCCAATTAAAGTTTGATCAATACAATTTCTAAGTGTATTATCTTACCATTTATGCATGGGCTGGTGCAAGCTAATGCTAGTCACTTATGACGCGTTCTTTGCAATGGACTTCTTGAAAAACGTAAATATGAAAGTCAAAAATCAATTTTAAAGGTACCTACACAACTTTTTGGAATATGGCTTAAGAATATGAAATGTGGGCAATCGAATTACCTTCCGTAATATATAACTTTTATTTATGGAAACTAAGTATAAATCCCAAAAAATGAGGTTCTTCTAAGGTTAGTATGCTATTTTTTTCCCAAAAAATAATAAATATGTTTGCATTGGTCCACTCGTTTGGTATGCAAATGGTAGAATTTTGTGAAAAAAATTATATAGAGTTACATAGATAATAGGTGTGTCTAGTGCAACGTTATTTTTTCATATTTATTTATGTTATATATATTTTTTAAATTAGGGAAGTCAGCGACGCCCTAAAATGACAAGGTTGAGCGTTGTTCCATGACATCTTGGTCTTAAACATAGTCAATGAACGATTTTTTTTTAGGATGTAGGTCTTTGTGTCTAGTGCAATGTTATTTTTTCATATTTATTTATGTTATATTTTTTTTTAAAAATTAGGGAAGTCAGCGACGCCCTAAAATGACAGGGTTGAGCGTTGGTTCACGGCATCTTGGTCTTAACATAGTCAATGAACGATATTTTTTTTTAGGATGTAGGTCTTTGTGTCTTCTTGTGCGGGTTCTTTTCCGTTTTCTAAATAGGCGAGCCAAAGTTATAACTGAAGCAAACAACCTACCTTTTATGTTAGGTTGACGTTAGTCCATTTAAAATTAAATAGAAAATAGAAAAAAATAATAGATTTAAATAAAAATTACATATTCAGAATCTACAGACAAAGTTACACAAGTGTGTGAATTTTCATTAGTAGTGGACAAGCGTGGCATATGCAAAATCATGCACGAAATAGGAGAAGTGATACAGAGCATGTTTTTTGTCATAAGACAGTCCAAACCACTGGGTTTGGCAACCCAAACCTAAAACCAAAGCAGCCAAGTCATCCACCACGTAGGTTGGAAAAAAGGTGCCCACCAAAATTCTAAATTTAAATCACGCGTGCATGTAGTTTAAAACATAACGTGCATGCACTAGAAGTGCACTCGTGCTTCTAAGTGCGTGCGTGTAGTTTAAAATGTAGGGCACACACACTAGAAGTGCGCTTGCGCTTCTAAGTGCGTGTGCGTTAAACACACGTGCACGCATCTGTTAAGTTAAAACTTTGTTTTGAACACGCGTGTGCGCATTTGTTAAGTTAAAATTTTGTTTTGAACACGCGTGCACGCATCTATTAAGTTAAAACTTTGTTATGATTTTATTTTCAAGCATTTGCAATGGAATGATGATGAGGAGGAGGAGGATGATGACAATGATGATGATGAGGATGATGACTATGATGATGAGGATGATGATGATGATGATGGTGATGGCGATGATGATCATCACGATGACTATGACTATGATGATGATGATTATGACGATGATGATTACAATGATGAGGATGATGGTGTTAATGATGAACATGATGATGATGACCATGATGATGATGATGAACAATGACGATGACGATGATGAAGATGACGACGATGATGATCATGAATAGTATGACTATGATGACAATGATTATGATGATGATTATGATGATGATGATGATGATGATGATGATAATGACTATGATGATGATGATGACGACGATGACAATGATGATGATGAGGATGATGACTATGATGATGATGAGGAGGATGAGGACGATGATGAGGAGGAGGAGGAGGAGGATGATGATTACGATGAGGATGATGAGGATGAGCATGATGATGATGATGATGATGATGATGAGGATGATGATGATGATGCTGACGATGATGATGATGATGATGAACAATGATGGTGATGATGAGGATGAGGATGATGACAATGATGATGATGACAATGATGATGATGATGATGACAACAATGGTGACAATGATGAGGAACAATGACAATGATGATGATGATGATGACGATGATGATGATAGGTTTAGTTCAAACTTTGCTTTGAGTTTATTTTCAAGCATTTTCAATGGAATGATGATGATGACTATGCCGATGATGATGAACAATGATGAGGAGGAGGAGGAGGAGGATGACAATGATGATGATGAGTATGATGACTATGATGATGATGAGGAGGAGGAGGAGGATGATGATGATGATGAACAATGATGGTGATGATGATGAGGATGATGACTATGATGATGATGATGAGGATGAAGATGATGATGATGACGATGACAATGATGATGAACAATGATGGTGATGATGATGATGTTGATGATAATGATGACGACGATGACGACGACCATGATGAGGAACAATGATGATGATGATGATAGGTTTAGTTGAAACTTTGCTTTGATTTTATTTTCAAGCATTTGCAATGGAATGATGGTGATGAACAATGACAATGATAAGAAGGAGGATGATGACAATGATGATGATGAGGATGATGACTATGCTGTTGTTGCTACTACTGCTGCTGATGATGATGGCGATGACGACAATGATTAACAATGATGGTGATGATGATGATGATGAGGATGAGGATGAGGATGAGGATGAGGATGATGATCACAATGACTATGACTATGATGATTACGATGATGAGGATGATGATGTTGATGGCAACAATGATGATGATGATGATGAGGATGATGATGACTACGATGATGAACAATGATGGTGATGATGATGATGATGAGGATGAGGATGATGATGATGATGACGATGATGATGAGGAACAATGATGATGATGATGATCACGATGACTATGACTATGATGACGATGATTATGACGATTACGATGATGAGGATGATGATGTTGATGACGACAATGATGATGATGAGGATGATGATGACTATGATGATGAACAATGATGGTGATGATGATGATGATGATGATGATGATGATGATGAGGATGACGACGATGATGAGGAACAATGATGATGATGATGATGATGATGATGATGATGATGGTGATGATGATGATAAGGATGATGACAATGATGATGATGAGGATGATGACTATGATGATGATGATGATGATGATGACGACGACGATGACAATGATGGTGATGATGATGATGATAATGATGAGAATGAGGATGATGATGATGACGACGATGATGAGGAACAATGATGATGATGATGATGATGATAGGATTAGTTGAAAATTTGTTTCGAGTTTATTTGCAAGCATTTGCAATGGAATGATGATGATGAGGAGGAGGACGATGATAATGATGATGATGAGGATGATGACTATGATGATGATGATGAGGATGATGATGAGGATGATGATGATGATGATGATGGAATTGATGATGATGACGAACAATGATGGTGATGATGATGATGATGAGGAGGATGAGGATGATGATGATGATGATGATCACGATGACTATGACTATGATGCCGATGATTATGATGATTATGATGATGATGATGTTGATGGCGATGATGATGATGATGATGACGATGATGATGATAATGACGATGACGATGATGATGATGATAGGTTTAGTTGAAAATTTGCTTTGATTTTATTTTCAAGCATTTGCAATGGAATGATGATGATGAACTATGATGATGATTATGATGAGGATGATGACAATGATGATGATGATGATGATGAGGATGATGATGATGATGATGATGATGATGATGCCGATGATGATGATGATGACGACGACGATGATGATGACGGCGACGATAATGATGATGATGATGATGATGATGATGATGACCATGACGATGTTGATGAACAATGATGATGATGATGATGACTATGATGATGATGATGAGGATGATGATGACGATAACGATGATGATGATGATGATGATGATGATGATCACAGATAGTATGACTATGATGATGATTACGATGATGAGGATGATGATGACTATGATGGTGATGATGATGATGACAATGATGATGATGAGGATGATGACTATGATGATGATGATGGAGATGAGGATGATGATGATAATGAAGATGAGGAGGATGATGACTATGATGATGATGGTTAAGATGAGGATGAGGATGATGATGGTGATGAGGAGGAGGAGGATGGTGATGATGACGATGATGATGACGATGACGAGGACGATGATGATGAACAATGATGGTGATGATGATGATGATGGTGATGAATATGATGATGATGATGAGGATGAGGATGAGGATGATGATGATGATGACGACACTGATGGTGATGATGATGATGATGATGATGATGACGATGATGATGATTAGGATGATGAAGATGATGAAGATGACGAGGAACAATGATGATGATGATGATGTTAATAGGTTTAGTTGAAACTTTTGTTTGATTTTATTTTATTGCATTTTCAATGAAATGATGATGATGAACAAAACAAAACCTTTCACTGTTCTTTTTTAAACATGGGGACATCGCCCGTCCCTTTATGCAATCTCACAAAACACGCGTGCGTGTCCACATACGCATGCGTGGGTTTCATTAGGAGTGTGCACGCTCCTATTGTCCACATTGGCAATCCATCGCGCACGTGTCATTAGGAGCGTGCGTGCGCTCCTATTGTCCACATTGGCAATCCGGTGCACGCGTGTCATTAGGAGCATGTGTGTGCATGTCATTAGGAGCACGTGCACCCTCCTATTGTCCACATTGGCAATCTGGCATGGAGGTTTGCCACTACCGAAGCAGGAGCACATGTGCACCTCTAAGGGTGCGTGCGCGTTCTTGTTTTTTTTTCGCTGGTGTGCTCCCATTGTATCATATTTGGGTAGCAACTTCTTGCAAGCACCCACATGTTAGGCAATTATTTCCAATAATGAAGTGGAAGAAAACTAAATTTAAACTATCCTTCAAACTTATCATAAGATTGTATATGAAATCCACATTCTTTTAAAGGTTAGCTATATCTTTTATGGTTTAATACAACTTTGTTTAAACTATTATTTATGGTTTTTATTGTTTTTTTTGTAATTTTTAATTCAAATGTGAATATTATGCTAGCCTAAAAATTACATAAATTAAATGCATAGAATTGCATTCATTGTTTTTTATTTTTTTTACCTTTTTTTTATGATATTTATGGGTGATAACAATTTGCAGAAATTTTTGAGGAAAGCTAGTTTTTCATCTCACTATGAGATAAATCATTGAAAATGAATTATTATTTTGGATGCAAAGAAAACTAGTCAAATTTCAACCATAAACATTGGTTATTTTTTATTATATTAATATTGTTATTAAGTGATGAATAAGATGAATAAATTTAGCCAATAAATAATATAAAATATTGTTTTGAGAATTTTTTTTCAACATTATAATTTGAAAATAAGTTAAAACAACATTATGATTTTTCTTCCATATATATATAATATATTATTAAATTTTGACCATAGATTAAAGTAAAATATATTAAAATTACCAACTTTATGTAAACGCTGTAGTAGTAATATAATTACATAATGTTTATA
>LPNX010829148.1:12671-88575 GCA_001517045.1 Pseudotsuga menziesii | reverse complement strand
GAGAGAGAGAGAGAGAGAGAGAGAGAGAGAGAACCGCCATAATGACATGCACATTTTGCTATTTTTTTTGCACCATTTGTTATTTTGGGGTGAATTACACCACACACACACACACACCCACACACCCACCCACCCACACACACACACACCCACACATCCACACACACACACACACACAACATATATATATAAGGAAATTTGGTAGTTTGCACCAAAAGATTTCAATCCATGTAGGATTAGCTTTGGTGGTTTGCACCACAAAACTTCAATCCACCTAGGATTGGTTTTGGTGGTTTACACTATATGCCATGGAATGCCACATAGTCATTTAACACCAAAAGTAACATTTTTTATAAACTCCAGTTTTACATCATAAATCTTAGCACCACATTAATATCCACACATTATCTCCATTTTTGCACCACTAGTTACAAATAATAATACTAATGTGAAGATAAAATGGTCTTTTTCTTGTAATGCCCATATCATTAATTGCAATTCCTAATTAGATGACTTATGCACTAAGTTTTTTTCCAGGAGAAAAATAACATTTTCTTGTTATTCAATTCTAAATCAAAGGAAACTTTGTGCTTCAACAAGAGTACAATGACAGGCCACATCTAGGAGCAGGTGTTCAGTCACCATTCCAATACATAATAGGAGGTTCACCTCAAAATATTTAGTAATGGCTAAAAGCTAGTACTGCACAAGTATACAATATGTAGCCAGTCCTCAACCAAACATAGGCTCAAAAAACTTCTCAAAAAACATAGACATAAACAAGGAGCTATGCTAGAGGAAGGACCAAAATAAAAGAAAATTCTTCCCATTCCCCATCTTGAAACAACTCAGCAACATGATTCAAGTCCAAGTAGTCGATTGATTTAAGGAGACACAGCTGGGATATGGTGCAAGTTCCTCCAAATCAATCCCTAAAGTACATGGAACAGAACATAGTCAGATGAGTTGAATACTTCCATGCCAATGGCATACTTTTTCAATAAATTCCAAGTAATATATAATCCCATAAGGTAAAAGAAGTGCCTCCTTAGATAATAGGTCCTCCTGAACATTGAACTCTCTATATAAGACATGAGATGTTTCAAGATGGGAAAAGTAAGAACCTAGAGTCAAGATCTCATGACACCATCCTGCAAGCTCCAGAGTCTCTAAGGAAGCCTTGCCATTATACCAATTGATGACTGTAGAAGAGTATCCTCTGATATGTAAATATGGAAGTCCAATATGTTTGGTGAAGACAAGAAGAACCTAGAGTGCAATAAGTTCAGCTCGAGTGTTGGTACTCTGACCACAACCATGTTTCAAATGGAAATAATGTTCTTTGCTCAGAATGGTGTGAACACCAACTCCTCCAATTTTCTTTGCAGATGCTCCATCAAAGAAGCCAACAAGGAATTCATAGACTAGTTCCAATCCTTTAAATATCCTGTTAGAACTAATAGTAGCCTTCACTTCATATCTATGTAGCTGATCTTGAATAGTGTGAATAGACAACTACATAAAGGGTCTTCAATTATCGAATATGACTCTATTACAACTGATCCAGAGCTGCCAGGTCATTAATAGAGGGGGATACTTCAATTGTTTCTCCATCCCAGTCCATTTTACTAGACATTACCTGAATGTTGGTTCATTCCATGATAAGTTGCGCTGAAGGGTAGCAATGAGTCCCATTAGAACACCCTTAGTAAATTTACAGTCATCAAAAGGATGGTCAATCGATTCGGCATCCTCATGACATAAGAAACAATAGTTAGGCCCGATCCATCCCTTCTTCTAAAGGTTCTCCCAAGTATTGATCCGATTGGCTAAGTAAATCCACACAAAACAAATCATTTTCACTGGTAATTTGTATTTCCATATAATAACCATAATCTTTTTCTGTAAATTGAGTGCAATGAAAGGAAGCAATGTATTTGAATGCCAACCATGCCGAGACCTACCCAATCTTCTTATTATACATCCAAGCCAGCGAGTCTAACTTGTTACTTAGGCGGATACAACCATGTGAAATTCCCTTTATATAATTGGTCCATAATACATTCCAGGTTCCAGCCAGGTCCAGGTCTTCAACAGAAAGCCAATACTTCTGGCCATAGTCTTCTATACCCCCGAAATGTGCATCAGCAAGTGACAAAATACCATAGTCCTCCACATAAGATCAGAGCTCCTCAGGAAGGACAAAATCAATACATAGACTAGCAATGGTGTCAACCCCAATCCTTATATCTATGCCATTCCCCACTCTCCAGCCTAAGGATCTAGTAATCCAAGACAATGTTCTAATAAATCCATTCCAAATATAAGAAGTACCCTTGATAGTGAATTCTTGAGTACGAATCCAATCTGATATTGACCTGTTCTTGAGATACTTGGAATTTATAATGTGAGACTAGATACCATTACCCTGTAATACCATCCAAAAACACTTGAGTCTCAGAGCCTGACTAAACCACTCCAGATTCAAAATATTCCATCCACCTAACTCATAAGGCCCGGATATCTACTGCCAAGCCATTAAGTGACCTCTATGATGACCATTTGACCTTCCCAAAAGAAAATTGAATATAGCATGTCTCAAGAAATTCAGTATGGATTTGGGCATCCTCACCAGAGTGAGCCAGTATACTGCTAGCCTCATCAATACAGATTTCACTAGTATCAGTCTGCCACCAAGGGATAAAAGTTTGTAAGTCTAATTGCTGATTCTTTTTTCAAATTTCTTTATGATCTAGTGCCAATCACTAACAACATAGCCCAGTGGCTTCAAGTACTAGCCCATTTTGTATGGAAGTAAGGCTGCAACATTAGCTCTGGTGATCTCATCAATATCATTGTATAGAAAAGATGACTTCTCCCCTCACTGATTTTCATTCTTGTAGCAAAGCAGAAGAGATCTAATAACCCTTTATAATGTTTCCATTCCTTAGTAGTCCCTAATCCAAACAATATAACTTCATCGACAAATAACAGATGGGTCATTGATTCCAAGAAGTGATCAAATTTGAAGGGCGGGCCTTAATTTCAATTGGAAGGGAATTTATTCTTAGAGACCTTCAAATATGAAGGGCAATACAAATAATTGTAATTTAATTGACAAGTATAAATTAACTAAACCCTTTCACCAAAAAAATGCAAAAAATAAAATTGTTCTTTCAAATTTTAACAATTTTTAACAATTGAGCACCTCTTACTATTGACATGGAAAATTGATATATTCTCAATAAAACTTATTTTGAACACATTAAGTTATCATATGTGTATCATTAATTTTACAATTCAGTAACATAAAAACTGTTCTATTGTATTTTTTCAAGTTGGAGCACACTTCATTATACAAAAAAACGTACTTAGACTATGCCATAACCATATTGGGGCATCCACGTGCAATCCAAGATTGAGAGACGTAAGAATGATAAGGATTGGGCACCTAAGAAAAAATAATATACAAGTCAGAAAACATTAAAAACAAATTTCCTACATACCAACCAAGTTAGCAAAAGTAGCATAACTATGGTCAGGGCATCAAATTTTTTTGTTCAACACTTGTCGTGAGAGCATACATATATGGGATGGAGGGGCAATGGAATCAATCCTAAGTCAATTGAATCCTTGCAAATGACTGCATGTTTGATTCTCAACAATCTTCCTTTTAAGTTGAACCAAAATACCAAAAGAAGTTTATTAATGGCTAGATTTGAGAAAGTTATAGGTGTGAGTAATTAAGGGCCCGGGGCTCTAAAATTTGTTGTGTTTTGTACCATTCCATGATTCAGTGAATCGACAGTCACGGGTAGGAATTTAAGTTATTTAATGAAAACAATTAATGTGTATGCCTCTATCTCGAAACTATTTTCCATGATGATGCAGGCCACTACCCTCTTTATTGGCTTACTAAAAAGCATGATAATGAGGAATAAGACCTAAGATTATTGGCTTCACCTTCAAAGAATTCCTTGCAATCACATTGGTGAAGAGTGATAAGAAGATCACAACAATCCAACATGTCAAATCTGAGTTGATAGTGTTAATTAAAGACTTATATGGTAAATTTAATATAAGACTTACTTATAGTTGTCTCTTACTCTTTGTGTCTTGACACATTTACTATTTTATGGTTGTCTCTGTGCCTTGATCCAATTCTTATTATAAGGTGAGGATGTGCATGAGCAATAATCCTTAGTTATGACTATGAGATGAGGATTTAAAGGGAATAAGATGTAAAGACAAGTATTTTTTATATGTATTTTGGTGGCGCTGAGGACAAATGTTGTGAGAAATGACAAATGTTTGGAAAGACGGAGGGAGATTACATCACGATCATGCCACCCATCAAATTGAAGACTATTCTTGAGCCAACAATTGTTTTTTTTTTAATTTTATTAATAACCGTTGTTTCTCCATATCGTTTTCCCAATGACACCTCTCTATAGCAATGCATAAACTGATGTGCTTGTGATCCTAGCTACATGCCATTATTTGTATTTCAATTACATCGAGTCAATGCTTATAGTTGTGGTGAGTCCATGATATTCATGCAAGAAATGAAGTCTTGTAGAGGAGGACTCTTCAAGCCTGCCTTTTGAATTTGATTTTGACGAAAAAAGAGTGGACATTGGTAGCAATGTTCACATAGGTAGTATGCAGAAAGTTTTGAGCTTGTTTCGGGCCTAGTAGTAGACTAGTATTTCTTCTTTTTTATTATAGCAGTAGTTGTTGACACATTGTCACACTTTAGACTGCAGCCCCAAATGACTCCACTTTAGAGTCACATCTCAATGGCTAGTGCTTCTTATATATTAGTGAATGATTACTGGTCATCTTGAATAGCTAAGCAGTGAGTGCATGATATGAGTGAGCCAGTGATTATAATTTATCATATTTCCAATATTTTGAATGATGAGTTGAACTTTATAGAATAGGAATTTCAACATATTGAGAAATTTATATGGATGGGTAATTTCAAATGTTGCCCTTGTTTTGAAAGGTTGATATAAATTATGCCCTTCTTAATTGAAAAGGTAAAATTCAGGTTTTAAATTTTTTTTAAAAGACAATTTTAACTTTACACTTCTGGGATTCTGGGAAGGGATAAAACCCTTTGGAAGGGCTCAAATTTGAACGCTGATTCCAAGGAATAGCTCTGTCGTCTGTTCGCAGCAAGTTTAGAGATCACAATATACACCAGATTACAGAGGGAGATCGGCTGAAAATTGGCAAAGGATAGGGGCTTCTCACACTTGGAGATAAGCGTAATAAAGGTTGCATTCAGTGAACCAGTGACCCTACCTTCAGAACGAGACTGCGTGACAGCCTTCAGAATGTCAAGAGAATGCACTAAGCTATTCATATATATATATATATAAGTTTTTGTTTTTCTTGTATGCCCATATCGTTAATTTGTGAGACTTATGCACCAAGCCAGAGTGCAGGTTTAGTCAGTCACTCAGGCATTCATGTTGTTTTTCACGTACAGTCACGAGACTGAAAATTGGCGGAAATCGACACATTACGGTTTCAAACCCAGTGTGCAGGTTCAGTCAGTCACTCGGGCATTCATGTTGTTTTTCACGTACAGTCACGAGACTGAAAGTTGGCGGAAATCGACACATCACGGAATCGCCGGTGTTGCTTTATTGGAATTTCGGGAATTATAAAATGGAATCTTCAATTGCTATTTTAAGGCCGTTAGGACAATCAAAATTTTCTAAATAACATCTTTAAATAGATGAGATTTACATTCGTACATTTTGAATTTACAAATTTTGAAACCCAAGAAAAAAATACCAAAAAAGCACAAGAAAACTACCTCAGTGGGATTAATGGAATAAAATGTTGACCTGGGCATGTGTAAGACCATGACCCATCTCTCTCGATTCTTGTTGTAAGTACTCAGTAGCAGCAAAGGAGGTAACTACTACCAACCTGAATGAAAAGAAAAATAAACTTAGTAGGATAACATGACAATGAAGAATCTATCATGTATAATTTATTACTTAATTAACTTTTTATTGACTATCTGTATATAATAATAACCAGCCTGCCTATTTATTACTTAATTAACTTTTTATTAACTATCTGTATATAATAATAACCAGACTGCTGTATGTTCTCAGTTAAATTTTAAGCTGGTTGAATCTCAAGTTTGTTAAATTCCAAACTCTTTTTAATCCAACTAAAAAAACATACGTACTACAGCAGCATTAAAACCTACAACAAACTAATTATGACAATCTTATTAAACAAAATACACTTATACTAGTCACTCTAATCTCTCTCAATGAGATTTGAATCTTTGGGAAAATAAACTAAATAATTATTATAAACCATAATAATGAATAATTGAGAAATGTATGTAAATAATTATTATAATGTTAGTGTTTGAATGCAACAATAAGTAATAAGAAAATGAATGGAAGAATTTCTTTTATAAAAATAAAATATTTGTTCATTGTTATTATAAAGTTAGAATTTATAATCAAGTTTTCTAACAAATAAAATTTACAATAAAATTTATATAAAAGTGACATTTCCGTATATATTTTCATTTGAAAATATATATGGAAGTGTTACTATTATATGAAAGTTATTTTTATTTAAAAATAT
This sequence comes from Pseudotsuga menziesii, assembly GCA_001517045.1. NCBI lineage: Eukaryota > Viridiplantae > Streptophyta > Pinopsida > Pinales > Pinaceae > Pseudotsuga > Pseudotsuga menziesii. The sequence goes on along the minus strand of LPNX010829148.1, from coordinate 81,948 downwards.
ATATGGAAGTGTCACTATTATATGAAAGTGTCACTATAACAGTGGACTTTCCACCTTCCACTTTCCACTGTCCGGAATGCGGAAGGCAGAGATGTTTTTGTCCATTTTTTTATTTTTTCATTTTTTCGACTTACGGTTTTCGCACGATAGAACGCAGATATAGAAACTTTGGTGTTTTTCTTCGCAAAATAATCTTCTTCCGCTTTCCGCTTTCCAAGTGCGGAATGTGAGACTTCGATACGCTTTTTAATTTACATTTAGGAAAATTTGGAAGATTTAAATGTTCAACAATATAAAACTTTATTATTCCTTTTTTGCATAATAATTAATTTAATTCTTTTTAACAAAATGAAGTCGATTCAACTAAAAAAACAAGTTAAATAAATTATAAGTATAGTAATAAGATAGTATAATAAAAATTCTTTATGTAAATAGAACTTGGGTAGCGATTTCGCATTCCGCTTTCTGCACTACGGAATACAGGAATCTTATTTTTCAACTCATCGAGGAAATCCATTCTTGGCTTTCGCCTTCTGCTTATGCGGATTCTGGATTTTTTATTTCTTTCTTTCCCACTTTCGCTTTTTGCTTTGAATAAACCAGAAAGCAGAAATTTGAATTTACATGTTCGCATTTAACATTTCGTGCTTTCTCACTTCCAGTTTCCTCATGTGGAAATCCAAGCTTTAATGTTTTTCTTTGCAAATTTATTTTCGTCCACATTCCGAAGAACGCCATGCAGAATGCACAACTTCGATACGTTTTTAGTTCAAATATTTTTCATTTCGATTTCCGCTTTTTGAATATTCTTCTTCCGCTTTCCTCTTTCCCAAGTACGGAATGTGGGACTTCGATACGTTTTTTAATTTACATTTAGGAAAATTTGGCAAATTTTTAAATGTTCAACAATATAAAACTTTATTAATCCTTTTTTTGCATAATAATTTATTTAATTTTTTTTTAACAAAACGAAGTTGATTCAACTAAAAAACCAAGTTAAATAAATTATAAATATAGTAATAAGAAAGTATAGTAAAAATTCTTTATGTAAATAGAACTTGGATAGCAATTCCGCATTCCACTTTCTGCATTTCAATGTACATTTCATATGCCAAGATTGTAATGCAAAATACGTATATAAATCAACACATTTAATACATCAACAACCTATGATCAGTATACCACCAATATAGAGGAATAACTCAAAATTGATGAAACAAATTTAATAAATAACCATAGAGCATAACATGAGTAATAGTGTTATTTTATTCAATTGCAAAACATTACAATCTTTCCAAAACTAGAAAGCTTTCTTGATATGTCTTTCGTTGTCCTCCAGTTTTGGTCAGTGAAAAACAATTGTTCAGGGCTTGTATCATCAACTGTCCACTTGACCAGGTTGATATATAGCATGAAACCAAGTTTGGACGATTGAAAAAGACATAGGTAAAAGGGGTTTCATTTCTTAACATACAAATATGCACGCTAACATCAGTCTCCACAAATCACACCAATTTAGAGGCCAAAATTACCGCCAAATTTAGAGGCAGACCGATAAAAAAGAATGCAGACTGAGTTTAAAATAAGGATGGACATAGTGGAGGAAGAAGTTATGTGGAAAGAATATGAACATAAAGAATAAATATTGAAACTCCAAATGATTTTAACAAAACCAAAGTTTTCCGGTTTTCGATACCCGAAGATCGGAAATCAGAAATACGAACTTCGACATTTCTTTATTTGAAAAGACAAGACTTTCGAGATCCGCAATGTCAAAAATTGAAAATCGGCGAATTGAAAATCGGAACATAGGGTGTTCCTTATTGAAAAACATAGGGTTTTTGGAATTCCGAAATGTAAGAAATCGAAAATCGGAACATAGGATTGACGACAATTCTACTTTTCGCTTTGAATAAATTGGAAAGCGGAAAGAAAAAATCAGAATTTACATGTTCGTATTTAACATTTCATGCTTTATGACTTTCGATTTCCTCATGCGAAAATTTGAGCTTTAATGTTTTTTTTCGCAAATTTATTTTCGTCCACTTTTCGAAGAATGACATGTGAAATGCGCAACTTTGATACATTTTTAGTTAAAATATTTTTCATTTCGATTTCTGCTTTTCGCTATGAGGAATGCGGAATTGTGAAATGCCAAATCCAAAATTTCCCAAACTTTCTATTTCTAAAGTTTCAGTTGCACGCTTTAATTTCAACTTTTCGCTGTCTTTCTAAGTTTCGAATTTCACCCAAGAAAACACAAAAAAATATATTAAAAACTTGGCCCAGAAGGCGTGCTTCTATGGTTGTCACTGTCCACATTTAATATTTATAACAAATAATGAATAACAACAACCAGAGTTATGAAATATGTTCATGTGATGAATTGTTTTTTTATATATGCATTTTAGTTAGGTCACATGAATATGCTACATTGCAATTTTTTTTTTTGTTCATGCCCTGTTTCATTCCACGGGAAAAAACAACCATCACATTATGGAGACTATGCTAACTGAAGATTCTATTTCACTATTACTGCATGGTGCTGTCAACCTTTGCCTCCTGGTACAGGTCTCCTCATTAAACTAAGTGAAATCACTCAACTCGTCATCTATTTGGTTTCAAATTTCTATCTCAGATGGCCTTCACAAGTATGAGCTATTGCTTATAGTTATATATAGTGGTCTTGTAGAAAATGGACAACTAAAAGAAGGAACTATAATCAAAGTTACCCAATGTACATGCAACACTGTACATAATGTAACGTACGTTTAATTTCCTCGTTCTTTTTTTCTCACTTAATCAATTTCACACTGTTCATGTATCCAATGTTTTTCTCTCCCATTGAACTCTAACATATTTCTTCTCACATGATTATTGCATTTATTGCACTCGAGCTTGTCGCAGTGGATGCAACAATTATTGGAAATCCTGCACCTTACCACTTACCTGTACCTTCTCCCTCGCAGAGTAGTTCCATTGTTCCAGTCAACCCTAGCTCAATAAATGAAAACATTGGTTTGACTGCATCGACTATTCCATTTACATCACTCTCCTCTTCTAACAAAGTTTGGAACATTCAAGGTCGAGTTACTGCCAAGACAAACATACATGAATATGGAAACCAACGAGGGTCTATAAAAGTGTTTGGATTTGACCTTGTTATTGCTTCACACGATGAAATACATATATTTGAATTCAATGAATTGGCACTCTCTTTGTATGACCAGATACAAATAGGAATAGTGTACATAGTATCAAATGACAGAGTCAAAGCATCCAATCCAATTTTCAACCATTTGAAAAGCCATAATGAGATTTTCCTAGGTTCCTCCTCAACCTTCCAACCATGCTTAGAGGAATACCCCTTAATAACTTTATATTGTTTTAACTTTAAAATTATTAAGGAGATTCAAGCTATACCAGTAAAATCCATGGTTGAACTTGTCATTTCAGTTTCACCTACATCCACGATACAAAAACGAGATGGTGTTGAGACTGTTAGGCGGACCATTAGACTCTGTGACATGTTAGGCTGTAGTATTGACATAACACTTTGGGGAGATCATTGCCAAATTCAAGGAGATGAGCTTGCTAGCCATTGTGGTTTACCTACTCCTCCAACTGTAGCAATCAAAGCTTGCCGTGTTACAGATTTTAATGGAAAAACTGTTGGAACTGTCTCCAACACTACTATTTTTATAAACCCAAATATTGAACAAACTTCAGTTCTCCATAAATGATTTGATGACAATGTATTTCCTTCAGCATCATCATCTTTGAGCTGAAAATTCAATGCCTTTCATTTTGCTCCTCGTAAAATCATTACCATAAATGAGCTACAAAATCTTCAACCATCTGAAAAACATGTTTGGTACTCTGTTGTTGCAACCATCACAAATGTTAACATGGTTGACTTTCATTTTCTTGCATGCCCTCTTTTTGTTGATGGTGTACAGTGCATGAAAAACATTTCCAACAAAGTTGGAGACATTTGGCATTGTGATAAATGTGTTGGGGGGTTTCTTGAATGTGACTACCAATGCATACTAAAGGTTGACTTGGAAGATGTCACTGGATACCTTTATGGTGTGATAGCTTTTGATGATGCTACAAACCAACTCATGGGCATCTCTACAAAAGACATGTTTCTTCTCTCAACTGGATCAACATCAATTTTTAAAATATTCTAGAGGATATGCAACAAACAATTACTTCTTACTTTTTTAGTTAGAATAGAGACCTTCTATGGAATTGCACGCCTAAAAGTTGTAATTGTCATGGTTGAAAACAAATAATCTGCAATTATAGATGGATACCTAAATATATAGGTTTTTTCGACTTGATACACAAGCATATTCTTTATTGTCTGTAATGAATGCTTTCAATTCTCTATTTTAAGTCCTTATTTCATAGTTCAACATAGCAGGGTCCTTTTTTAACTCCCTTATAGCACTTCTATTTTGCAGTCTCATACTTCCACTCTACAAGCCATCACTTAACATTTTTTTACCTAAATTGTTGATGCAACCTATATGGTAGCTTTTGAATACAATACTAATTTGCTATTGTGTTTATTTATTAAATAAACAAATTTCTTCTCTTGTTTCTTAGCACAAGTTTTCATTCTTCTGTATAGAACAATAATTTTTTTTTTTTCATATATCCTTTTTCATTTGACACTTTGTTCTTCTATATTGCTGGTTTCTTACAATTATCAAGGCAGGACTTGAAATTTTTTTTATTCCATAGATATTATTTTAAGGTACATTCTTATTTCCCAATATGCAATGAGTTAATATTCATTAGAGGAAATTTCAACTCAAAATGGGCCTCCTAAAAAAATTAATAAAATAATAGTTAAAATAATAAAATAATATTTATTAATTTTGGAGGAAGAAAAGAAAAAACTACTTTTTTGTTTGTATTTTCGACATATCTCGCCGTGGTTTTACTCAAATTTTGATTGGGAGAGCTCCTTGGATGCGGAATTAAATTTCACATCCAATGAGTACCCACTCGGCATACTTTTGACATACCTCGCTCTCCCCAAAACAAGAAATACCTAAAAAACATGATGATGAAGGAAATTTCAAATTTAAGGCAATTTCATTGGCTAACACATGATGACATGGAATTTGAATTAGAGTTAAAAGACCCATTTTGAGTTAAAATTTCCTCTAATGTGATTTTTATCTTCTGCTTTATATTGATATACTTTATAGTTAATACATATAGAAAATGTGTTGTTTCCAGCAATGAAAGCTTCTAATTCTTTAACAACTTTACGGTTTTCTTGTAGGAATTATGCCAAATCATGACAATGAACAAGCCAATACACGAAGAAGAGTTGTATATGCACAGAACAGAGATAAAAACAACAAGAAACAACGTCTTCTTTACAGAGCTGCTCGTCTACTTGTGGATATGTCTTCTTCAATTTCTCTTACCGAACCTTCCGACAGAGCTTCGCTTTCATCACCTATGCTAAATCCATCGAACACCCGCTTCGATGATGCACATCAACAATTTCATAAAAAATGGACCAATTGGATGATATGCATGTCTTCTTGATTTCCAAAGAATGTTACCCTGGTATTGTAACGAAAAATTTCCATGATGCATACACTTGTTCTCATTGTATTCTAGAATGAAAAGGGCACCAATTTTCATTGGAAAACAATATGGACCTAGGCATCCAACCACCTGTCCTTACAGTACTTACATAAGTTGAAGAAATGCTAATTCATCATGCTAACTGAATCTTACAAGTTACACATGCTCATGGTGGTCAATATAGATATTCTGGACATACGATTTGCTTCCCCCAAGACATTTCCAATATTTCCAAATACCTACCCCATTTAATATCTCAACTTGACATCCTTGTTGTTCACAAATGCAATTCTACAAAAAATCTGTGTGAACTGTTTGTTAGTCGAACACATGTTCTTGCTGCCCTTCAGTACAAAATGGAAAACGACCCATACTACAAGGATGTACAGGTCAATCCAATTGCATTAGCTTCTTTGCCTCTTGTATCAATAGAAATTTCACCTTGGATTCCAAATGTTAATAGCAATGCTACATCATCTCATCAGCAAAGCTTGTCCTCTGCAGTTCAACCACCAAATTCATTTTAACCCTATGAATTATATCTTCCTCATTTATTTCAACACAAACTAATGCTAGAACTGAGGTTGAAGAAATTAGACAGTTGTTACACATACCAAATATCCCACTACCACCTTCTATTGATTCCCCCCTATAGGAATTTCCCCTATCAATAAGTACAACATAGAAGGCCTTCTTTCCATTGTTTTTCCAACTTTGTTCCCCACAGGTGCAACAATGCTTAAACAACTACGCATTCACGAGGTTGATATGCACGAATATGCACTTCACCTAATTCACTATCATGACAATAGATTTGGCCAACATCCTCGGTTCTGGTACTACATATATAATCTAATTATGCATCATCAAAGTAATTCTACTTCCTCTGTTTTTGTCAAAATTAATCTTTAAGATACACTACCTTCGACAATACTTGAGCTTGTTAACCAATTGCAAGACATGCCTAATCAGAAAATTGGTGAGAGGGTCACAAGGTTTGGGTATTCATTACGTGGAACACACTCATATTAGAACAAAAGTAGAGATGAATTGACAAATATGATCAATCAACAAGGTATACCAACGTTCTTCTTTACGCTTAGTGCAGTTGACACAAAATGGCCAGATTTACATTCTCTAATGCCTGCTGGACTTCCTACCAGTTTATCTCAAGACTGCCAATGGAAGGTTCACAACATCATATCAAATCCACATATTACATCACAATACATGCACAATAGATTCAAAACATTCCTTCAAGATGTGTGTGAAAAAGGTTTTCATATAGCGGATTCTTGGTGTAGGTGTTCTACCATCTCTTCCTTCTTGTTCTTCTCTTCGTATTTCTCACTTTATACAATTCATTTCTAATATATTCCTTTTCCTCCCATGTAGGTATGAATGGAAATATAGAGGATCCACACACATTCATGGTTTTATTTGGTTGGAAGATGCACCAAATATGGACACCTTAGAATGGGAAGATGTTCTTGGAGTTGAAGCTGCAAATTTTTTTTGGACACATATGTTACAGCTTGGAATCCTCGTAATTCCCACTTGTCAACATATGGGTTACACCGTTCTACTACAAATGCTCCATGCAGTCTTACATCACCATCCATATTTGCATCAAAATACTCAGTTGACTATGAGGAACCTATAAATTTTGTTCAAAGGCACACTGGATGTTCAAAATCAACTTGCCTTTGCAAAAAGGGAACATCTGTTCAATGTCTCTATGGTTTTCCATATGGCCTACAAGCTACTTCTTCATTATTCATTGATCCAAATGGGCGTAAAACATACAATCCTGTAAGAAATGATTCCCTTCCAAATATTCACAACCCTACCATGCTTTCAATATGGAGGGATAATGTTGATTTCCAACCTGTTCTTTCTAGACATGTTGTTCTCTAATACATTTCAACGTATGCATCAAAAGTAGAACCAATATAAGAAATCTACCATGCAATTCTCTCTCACCTTGTACATGCAACACCAAGTGACAGCCCCATTCTTAAGCTAATCAAACAAATGCTTGCACAAACAGTTGCAGAACGAGACATTAGTGCACAAGAGACATGTCACATGCTCCAAAAAATTCCTCTTATACTTTGTAGCCATCGCTTCTTTTCCCTAAATGTCAATCAAAGTGTCTTCCACCGTGTTTCTAATTACACTAATAACACCCCTCCAACCACCCCCCCCCCTTCATATTTACATACATGCAAAGACCCCTTTCTCTTGAACATCTAACCCTACTTGAAGTTGCTTGTTCTTGGTCTTTCTCTCCTAATAGGAAAAAAAATCCATGGAAACAAAAATTGCATCACAATATTGTTAGAGTCTATCCACAATTCGTTTCCATTCCTCCCTTTGATTATTCATTTTTTGAAACGTTTTGCTGGAGCAAACTTCTTCTATACAAACCTTTTCATTCCATCCCTCATGATATTGGAACAATAACTTTTGAAATTATTTCTCATTAGCATCACATTAAAGGCACATAAGTTGTGTGGAATGTTGAGCGTGCATAAGAAGAACCCTCTACACCTCTATTTGATGATTTAAACTCCGATGCTATTACCTTTCCGTTGTCCTATACCAGGATGAATGTGAACTTCTCTCTCAAATGCGATAAGGAAATAACATCCAAATCGATGACCTTGAAATGCTTGGACATCGTGATTTTGACAAAAATCACAATTGGAAACATAACAATATAATCACCCACTTGCATGAGACAACAACATCATTCATTGATCTCAATCGCTTGTCCACCCAACTACATGAAGACACCATATTGTCTTCTAATTTAGCTGATTCCTTGTCTCCCACACAATGCATAGCCTTTGATCTTCTCATTTCCCATTTTAGAAACACTACACCGGCTCAACCACTCAAAATGGTGATTCAAGGTACTGTAGGCATTGAGAAATATTACCTCATATCTTGCTTGAAATTTGCACTGGAAACTGCATCTGAACAAAGTGCCTCCCCACTTCTTCTCCTTGCTCCAACTGGTGTTGCCGCTTTTAATATGCATTCATCTACAATACATTCTGCTCTTCGAATACCCATTAGTGAAATGCATCCCCTTGAAGGCCAATCCCTTTCAAAACTTCAAGAAGAACTCTGCCATGTTCGCTATATTCTCATAGATGAAATGAGCTTTATTGGACCAAAAATATTAACTCAAATTGATGCACGCTTACATCAAGCTTTCCCATCGAATTGTACAATCCCATTTGGTGGTTGTTCCATAATCCTTGTTGGTGACTTCGGACAATTTCCTCCTGTAAAGGACATCCCCATGTATGCAGGCTCATCTGCTGGAATGGATATCTGGCGTACATTTAATACTTTATCATGCTGGAAACGATTTTTTGACAACAAGGAAATAGCCCTTCTCAAAATACCTTTCACCAACTCTTGCTAAACCTTTGAAAGACAACACCAACTGTTGAAGACCGGGCACTCCTAATGACAAGAAAAACCTCATTCCTTTTAGATATGGAAAAATGTTCTTTTCAACAATCTATCCACTTGTATCCCACCAATAGCTCTGTTGCACTGCACAACAAGCACATGCTGAAACAACTTAATATGCCAAGTGCACATTGCTTTGCAGAACAAAGGAACAAACATGCCCATAGATACATCGATGATGAGTAATTGCCATTAAAGGTCCTTCTTGTTATTGGTCAACAATTCATGTTAACTGCTAATTTATGGCTCAAGCATGAATTATTAATGGTTCACTTGGAAAAGTTATTGACATTGTCTACAACTCCAATGAACAACCTCCTAGCTTACCATATTTTGTTGTTGTCGAATTCCTATATTACAAAGCACCCTTATGGGATGCTTCTAATCCTACTTATGTTCCAATATCTCCTATAATAAGGGGATCCCGTAGGAAAATACCACTTCGTATGGCATGGGGTTTAACACTTCATAAATCCCAAGGTATGACCCTATAGAATGTTACAATAGATATTGGAAACACTAATAGACAAGGCCTTACATTTACTCCAATATCAAGAGTTACATCTCTTTTAGGCCTTCACATTTCTCCACCTTTCTCTTTTTCCAGATTCTCTCGAATGCAAGGAAATCCATTTGTCCAGTGTAGGAAACAAGAGGAAAGCTTACTACTTCAAAGTCTTTAAAACCAAATTGTGGTCAAAGCTTCTCATTATTTTCTCTATAGATGTACTATTTTTATTTGGTCACTTGTTGATGTAAGAGATTTGCTTTTGTTTCAAGAAACATCCAAGAAATTTTGAAATAATTGTATTCTAGACTAAACTGTCTCAGGAAACTGAGACACTCACTGTGAAATTTTTTGCTTAGGACAGTTATTATATATAAGAAAATAATTACTCAACATATAAAATATTTAGATCGACTTTTATTTTCTTAATTGAACTTTAAATAAAAATCAACAATACAATTGCAATGCTTTATCCAAACTATTATATGAATACAAAACTATCTTGTGAAGTGATACTAGGAATCAATAACCATTCATCAGTTGCAGTAAAAGAGTATGCAAATTAAATAAATAATTTTTTTCAATGTACATTTCATATGTCAAGCTTGTAATGCAAAATCAGTATATAAATCAACACATTTAATACATCAACAACCTATGATCGGTATACCATAAATATAGAGGAATAACTCAAAATTGATGAAACAAATTTAATAAATAACCATAGAACATAACATGAGTAATAGTGTTATTTTATTCAATTGCAAAACAATACAATCTTTCCAAAACTACAAAGCTTTCTTGATATGTCTTTCGTTGTCCTTCTCCAGTACTGGTCAGTGAAAGCCATTGTTCAGGGCTTGCATAGTCAACTGCCCACTTGAACAGGTCGATATACGACATGAAACCAAGTTTGGATGATTGAAAAATACATAGGTAAAATGGGTTTCATTTCTTAACACACAAATATGCATGATAACATCAGTCTCCACAAATCGTACCAAATTAGAGGCCAAAATCTCCACCAAATTTAGAGGCAAACCGATAAAGAAGAACATAGAGAGAGTCATTAGAGGAAATTTGGGGTTTAAAATGGGCCTTATAAGAAAACAAGCCAACAATAAATTTTGTGAGTTGGAATTCAAGAACCAAAAGAATTTCAATAAAATGAGTCAACCATAATGGTTGAATTGACATATTTGTCATAAAAGAAAACTACTTTTTTTGTTCATATTTTCGACATATATCCCTGTGTTTTTACTCAAATTTAAAGAGAGAGAGTTCGTTGGATGTGGAATTTAATTCCACATCCAACGAGTATCCACACTGCATACTTTTGATGGACCCCACTACCCCAAAAACAAGAAATACCTGAAAAAATGTGATGATGATGTCATCATCACGTTTTTTCAGTTCTTTCTTGTTTTCAGGGTAGAATGATATGTCAAAAGTATGTAGTGTGGGTACTCGTTGGATGCAGTATTAAATTTCACATCCAACGAGCTCTCCCACTCAGAATTTGAGTAAAAAAACAGGGAGATATGTCGAAAATATGAACAAAAAAAAGTAGTTTTTTTTCATTATTCCTCCAAAATTAATAACTATTATTTTATTATTTTCCTTAGGAGGCCCATTTTAGACCTCAAATTTCCTCTAATGTTAAAATAAGGATGGAATTAGCGGGGGAAGAAGTTACGCGAAATAATACGAACATAAAGAATAAATCTTAAAACACCAAACGACTTTAACAAAACCGAAGTTTTTCAGTTTCTAATACCCGGAGATCAGAAATCGAAAATATGAACTTCGACATTTCTTTATTTGAAAAGACAAAACTTCCGAGGTCCGAAATGTCGGAAATTGGAAATCAACGAATCAAAAATTGGAACATAGGGTGTTCCTTATTGGAAAACATAGGATTTCCGGAATCCAAAATGTCGAAAATCGAAAATTGAAAAGAAGACTTCAACATACCTCCAAAAAAGGGATTCCGCTTCCAAAAATGGAAATCGGGTAATCAAAAACTTCATAAAAAGGTTTGAAAATATATAACCAAGGTTCCAAAAGCCAAAAAAAACAGAAGGTTTATTGAAAAAATTTAACCAAAAAACACAAAAACAACAAGAACTTACAACTTGATAATTATCCTAAGTGATGAAGGGCCAGACAAACTATTCAATGGGGGTCCTTATTTTGATGATTCAAAATGGGTATCTGTTGTAGGTAGCAACACCATAGAACATAGAAATCAGAATCTACAAGTTCGTAATAAACATTTATGCATTTTCGACTTCTGCTTTCCTCAGTGCGAAATGCAAAAATCAGAAAATTCTTTGTCTCAAAGGGTTATATTAGAAATAGGTTTAATTTTCCTTTTCTGCTGGGATTTCTGTAAGATATTTTTTTTTCTCTTTGCCACCAATGTTTATGGTAAATCTAGGTCTCCAGTTGAATCTTATATTTGATTTCCAGATTTTGAATTTCGGAAAATTCTTATTAAACAATCTTTTGAAATAAATGAACAATAAATGCATTCAGTCATCTTGATGTCGGATCATCTTGAAACTTCATATTTATTAACATAAATAATTGTTATTGGATCTTTAAATGAATTTCATATACCCAAATCAATCTATTTACATAGATTGGATCTTTAAACTTTAAGTTTATTAACATAAATAATATATTTAGATATATTAGATGTTTAAGCTTCATATTTTTTTTGAAAGTCTGCATTGCTATTAATCAACTATATAAAAAAGTACAGAATATGAAGAATTCTGGTCAAGGGAGAGGGGTGGTATAAAAACAACCCCAATCCGTCAAAAGAAGAAAATTCTACAGTAGTAGTGTAAAGAGAATAAAAATCATACAGCAAATGGAGCCTGCTGCCTAGGTAAAGTTTAAACAAAATTATAGAGATATTCCAAAAGAGCCACAATAACCCATGTGATATATGGGGGGATACGTACAAAATTACTAAGAAGGAATGTTTATGAAGAGACTTTGAAAACTTAAAACTAGCATAAACTTAGAAGTAAACAAAAGGAAGCGATACATAGAGAAACATAACAGAAACAAGCTCATGGGTTAGCATCACTGGTAGTGATAGCTGGGTCCTGTGTCTCCTGTGTTTCCTCAATGACAAGACAGGGCCTAAAGAGTTCCTCATCTGAAGATGGTACACTGGGATTCACTAGGAGGGGAGCCATTTTTCCCACATAAGCATCAGATTCACGAAATCATTTAGAAAGATGCGTAATGGTGGTTGGAATCGGATGAGGCACCATAGATGCAGGAGGCATGGTAGGAGTTGAGCTGACATTCATTGAACCAAATGGAGTGATAGAGAAAATTTCGCTATGCCCATCACCCAATGAGTCAAGTCCTATGGATAATATTTTCCAGATGGCCATGACATCTATGTGGGTGATGACCAAATATAATTCCACAATTTTTGCTTTAGCACGTGAAATTGAATTGCAAGTATGGTTCCATGAGGCTAGCATTTCCTCCATGAGCGATCCCATCATGTTTTTCATGATACAATAGTGGTTGGGGCTTCCACCATCAATATCATGAGAAAGGTTGTCGTTTACCATCCTGGTTTCCTAGTCCTCTATTATAGAGAGAACCTGTGGAGAAATCTCATTAGCATAACCATCTACCTTTATCAGGTGCGCCCCCCATTGCACACAACCGATATCACTCCTAGCACAACTATATGTGCCACACTAATTGGACATAGTATGATGTTTTAGATGCAAAACAAAACACAGAAAAGGAAGACATGATGGTTTTTGCAACAAAATATGGGAAGAATAAGAGTGCCCCCAGATCAAAGAATAATGGAACAACTCGAACAAGAAGAGAAGGGTAATAAACAAAATATAGACCCAAGAACTTAACCAATAAATAGCACAGCGGAATGAGGGAAAAAGCTTCATGACCATGCTAAAACCAACAAGAGGCACGAAAACCATTAATGGGGAGAAAAGATTGATGTACCACTTCTAGTCCCTAACCAAGCGAAATTGCACTGTAACCAGCAAACGAAATGACCGCCGGGTCAAATCCTAACTTAGCTGAGTAGTGATGGTGTCCTCCATTAATTCTGATACATGTTGATAGATATTTGTCGAGAGGGACTAATTAATTATGTCTTGAAGGAAATGGAAGGGGACAAAGAGGATTAGTTGTACAAGCCACCGTGGCGATCCCACACATAGGAGAATTGTTATGGAATTGGCATAGGAAGAAGTTACGAATAAAGAATACGAATAGAAAGAATAAATCCCGATCATTTTCAGAATGTGTATTTAACCGATTAACTCCACGCCACCTTCTTCAGTCCCTGCCAGATCACAGGATATAATAACCAGAAATTTTAACCATGGGCGTGTTGTACCTAAACTTGCCAATCAGATCATGGGTTATAATAATTGTAAATTTTAACCATGGACATGCTGTACCTAAACTCGCCAATCAGATGTAATTTTCCTTTTTGAAATTTTATTAAATGACCATTTTTTTCGCTTTTTCCCCAATTTTGGCCTTAACTAGTTTTGATGTCTAGACCTCCAAATTGGCCCAAATGCTCCCAAATTTTCTCAGAAGGTACATTAATGATATTAGAAATTAAATGTAAAGTTCATGTATGTTTTATAACCCCCCAATTACTTCTTCAAGCTTGTTTAATGTTCTATTCAAAGTAGGAGTCTTTACTAGCAAATTGGGGCTCCAATTTCCCCCGGGTAATTGTAGAAAATGGCTTCACAAATGGTCCCAAAGTCACTCAAATTTCAGAACAGAGGTAGGGGATGTGTAAGGGAAAATTTAAAATTATCATATGCATCATGGTTCAGTTTATACATGCTTTTATTACTCTTCCAAAATAGCTACCAAATCACAATTTCAACCCTTGGGGAAAATGCACAAAATCTTCTCCCAATGCAATAAAAATGAGTAAAATGGATTCCAATGCTTAAGTACTAAACATGAGAATTTAGATTCACATTTATGAAATTCCATTAATCATACATTTATCAGAGATACCTTCCTCCATTCGAAATGACAAGCATTACCCTAGCATATATCAAAATAGAGTGAAAATGGTCATTGTTTGCTCATTAAAAGTCATTTTGACATAAAAATATTGGATATTTCGACTTGGATATTTATGAGAGTGAAGAAAAGAGAATATTTACTGATTAAAATCATAAATATATCAGGAATAGATCTCCCAAATATTACATGAGCTCACCCAAGGCGCAATTCCTCCATGAGCATGAATATGCAAATAAAACTGGAAATGGTTGATAGAGAGTGTTAACAACCCTACTTAGAAGAAGCTCGAAAAATCATAGTAAAGAAGAGGTAATGGTCATTTGCAATACTTTGGTTAAAATTTTATAGTATGAAAGCATGGTAAAAGGCGAAAAAACGATGATTTGTCAAAGGATCTGACGGTGCGGAGCGAAAAGATGAAGATCAATGGTTTGTATTATATCCACTCCCTTAAATATGTGAGGAAGATAAGTATATGTGGGAATTTAATGTAGTATATGGATCAACGGTCGTCGATCCAGCCGGATGAGATCTACGGTCTGTATAAGATCCTCTTTGTGAACCCGCGCGCTTGTTAAAACAACGGAGCCCGGCGGAATTGAGTGCGTGTCACTTGATCTAACGACGAAGAAATAAAGGCAGATTACATCTACGATTGTGGATGAATCCAGAGCAGAAACTTGCATGATGGATAAGACCACGACGCTTAGCGGAATTGGATACGTGCCACCTGATGTGACGGTGGAGAAATAAAGGTGAAATCGATCAACGGTCACAGATAGATCCGGAGCGGGAAGGTGTGTGGTAGATAAAGGTAAAGGGCAGTTGTGGAATATAAACCACTGTCCACGTGGCCAATCGTGGTGTAATTCAGAGGTGAAAGCGGTTTAGAGGAAACCGCCAAAGGGACGCTCTGGAATGGGGTCCTATAAAAGGGAAGTTGACTTGTTCCGTGATTATTTTATTGGCGCCAGACGAGTGAAAAAGATCTGTGGATTCGTCAACCTTCGACTGTCAATTTCAAACACATGCAGCCACGATAAATAGGTAAGGCTTAAATGCCCATAATTCGTCCATCAAATTGCCATTATCAATTGAATTATGGACCAAGGGAAGGAATTGCAAGGGTCTGGCCGTATTATAGATGACAGGGAAGATTATTTAGTTGACAGGGACAGAGGCGTGTGTGACTCTTTTCTGTCTATAGGAAGCGTATCAGTCAGCAAAGAAAGGTTGTGGCACTACAATTCACAAGGAAATGATGTCTTGAATGTTTGTAAATCCTTTTTATATTATTTTTCTCTCGAACAGACCTTGCATTTTCCAGAATTTGCAGAGTGGTGCGCAGTCAATTATTCCCATTCTCAGAGAATCATCGTAAGCCAATCTACGTCCCGAATACTTTGTAAAATTAATGCCAAAGTCATCCGTGAAAACCTTAATTTGCCTAACAGCTACCCTGACAGTCGTGAACCTGTGAATGAGTCGATTCTTGCTGAATTATAAAAGAGTTGTGAAGCCGAAGTCCGTTACCAATTCCTGTCCAGCATTTTGAGAGAAGGTCAATCTTTAGATGGTCTTTTCTTACCTTACCCAGTGAATATTTTTAAGGATGAAGTTCAATTAGTGGTATCCTTAGTTTGTCAAATTTTGGGTCTTGATGATGATTGTCACGTGAATGAAGTCATCCTTGGTTTTTTGCTGAAAATAAGTTCCTTAGGTTCTGAGTCCCAGTCAGTTCCTGTATTCAGTCTAGATGAGTACATGGCAAAAACAATCCATCTTCAATTAAGTGAATCCCCAAAGGTCAGGTTCTTTAAATTTCAGACTTACTTGTTGAACATGCTGCTATGTTCAAACGTCACTGAACTACAGTTTTTGAGTACTATCTTCTCTTCTGATTTTCCCAAGAAAATCAACATGTTTGAATTTGCCAATTCAATCATGTCAGAAATGTATAAAATGTTGTTTGATGAAGAATTGCCCTGTGTGTTAGAAGAGATGAAGTGTCTGATGCAGTCTTCACCCGAGGACCGAGTTGGAGACTAGTTCCTACATAAAGATTCCACTGCTTTGAGGGTATATGGATTTACCGGGGAGCCTTATAGGTTACCCTCTTTCCTAACCCTGAGAATTTTTGCATTAGAATTCATAAGGCAAAGACTACATTTAGAGGAAGAGCATTTTGGAGCCTTTAAAAAATCTTCAAATATTAAATTTCCTCTCAAGGTTGGCTTTTTCATTTTCAAAAATAAAGGTGCCTTAGTGTTTATTGAAAAATTATTAGCAAGCATGGAATTCAAAAAAGAGCCAAAGATAAATTATGATCCCCACCATGCAATCTCCCCGAGGAAGCAGGAAAACAAAAACAAACCATTTGATCACTAGTTTATTGAAGGTTTAAAGGAAGCAACCAATCTGTTGCAGTTTATGGAGACTCCTAGGTCTGACGAAGATGTAAGTACTGTACCAGTTGTAGTATCCCAAATAAAAGAGAGTCTTAATGTTGTAATTAAAAGAAGTCTTTCTGAAGTCGAGAGCATGGAATTGGATGAATATGGATCACACAAAAACTCCAAATTGTTTCAAGGTGGTGGAATTTTAAGTGAAGAAATTTCTGATGATTTCAAGAGAGTGGCTTCAGTCCCAACAAAAGCTGTACAAGTAAATCAATTTTCTTTTAAAAGTGTAGATGGTTCAGAATCAAGCCCAATCTTTGAGTCAAAAGAAGAACTCAAGGCCAGTTATATGGAGAAAAGAAAACAGTCTCTTGAAGAGACAAGGACTTTACTCCCGCGAGTAAGGAATTTAAACAATCCGAAAAGCTCCCTAATTTCCGCCAGAGATACAGAAAGGAATACCTTCAAGTTGGCCATGGTAAATGATAAAAAGATGTCAGAGATGGAAATATGGTTGGACAAGATTAGCGTACCTGAAAAAATACAGCTACACAAGCAAACAAGTGACATTATTTACTCAGATCTGCTGCAAGCTGTGATAAGAATCAATAAATTACAAATTTTGGTAGATAAGTTAGAGATTCAATTGAAACATGAAAGAGTTGAAAATAAGGCCAATGCCATCCATATTAAGAAACTACAAGCAGATATTATTAGTTTAGGCAATGAAAGAGATAAAACCCAAACTGTCAGAAGAATGTTGGAAGAAAAGGACAATGCTCTCCAAGTTTTGAAGAAAAGATTGAAAATCCTAGGCTCAGAACATGTTCAATCGTCCGAATTATTGGCACTGCAAGAAGAGATGGAAAAAATGCATCAGGAGATGATGGACCACAAAGGGAAATCTGTCGAGTTACAAGAGGAAAATGACAGATGGGAAGCCGAACGGAGTGAACTGATATCTCAAATTGCCTTGCTGAAAAAGGACCAAAACGAGGAAAAGGAGATCATGGAGGAATTGATGAGTCAGACTCCTATTGATGAGGACCTGTCTATTGTAAATATTGATAAACCATTGAATGGATTTTCTGCGGA
Source organism: Pseudotsuga menziesii (assembly GCA_001517045.1). Classification (NCBI taxonomy): domain Eukaryota; kingdom Viridiplantae; phylum Streptophyta; class Pinopsida; order Pinales; family Pinaceae; genus Pseudotsuga; species Pseudotsuga menziesii. Next base: position 63,774 of record LPNX010829148.1, on the reverse strand, counting down.
TGACTTGTCAATACCTATGTCCTAGGTTAGCTTAAAGGATGAAGAAATAAAAGAGTTAAAGGAGGAGAATGAAAATATCAAGTCCGAGTTAGCCAAAATGAATGAAAGTAAAAACAAAATATTGCAAGACAGAAGCCAGTTACAAAAAAAGTTCAATGAATTGAAGGAGAGAAACATAGGTAAGGGTTCCCTGCAGGGGGCGAAGCACATAATTTGGGACACCCTATTTGTAGAAGTTACAAAATTCAGACACTATTTGAACTTTATTGATGACCAATGCATATTGATCAATTTGGCCAACCAGAGGCTAAAATTGGTAAATGAAACTATGGATAGAAAGCCCCTCGCCACAGCCTAGAACGCGCTGAAATTTTTAAATTCATTGATGTACTAGAAGTTGCATGATATGGGAATAAAAGACAGGATATCAATAGTATTATGGGCTAAAAGGTTTATCCACAAGCATCATTTAATGAAGACGGTCCAGGACAGAGCTGAGGAAATGGTTTCACAGGTTAATAACTTCAAGCAGGTTTTCAAAGAGATATTTGAGGATGGCCTGCCTTCCTTTTGGGATGAAGAGGGACGGATGTTTTCTTAGGAGCACTATCACAGCTTGTTAGTTCAAAGCCGCATGGATCATTCCAAATTTGATGATTTGGAAAAGGGCCTAACAGGGAAAGTTATTGTGGACAAACTGACAGAGGATTTTGAAATCTTGCAAAAGTTCGTAATTATCAGAAAAGGATTGCCCAAGGTATCATATGAAGCTTACATGGAGCTGGAAGTGTCAATTCGAGAAATGATGGAATGTGATACCCCGAGTACAGAGCAGTGGAAAGCTGTAGAGAGGTTTGGAAAGACAAAATACATCCTTCATCCGTAGAGACAGGTGTTACGCGCCAAGGAGCTGTGTCATGTCCCCATCCCTCAGACCGGCGAAGAGGACGCGACGAAGACCACAATAACCGGGAAAATAGCCCCATGAACATAATCAATAGAAATCAATGCTGGAATTAAAACTTACAAGCATACACAGATGCAGAATGAATCAACATTCAGCGGAAGCAACACACATACATTTCTAGCATAAAACATGTTCATCATAATTCATTATACAATAGATTAAATTGTAGAGAATAAATAGTCAGCAGCACTTATCTTTCGATGAAGAATCCCGCAACCAGCTACACCGCTGCAACGTTCCACCCAACCATAGGCCAGCGTGCTCATCAATCTCTCAGCACACTACCCCCCCCGAGCTGGGCACGATTCCTCCAAGGAGAAGGGTCAATGCAGGATTACACATAACCAAGGGGCACAATCAGCAAACCAACACCACTCGGTTTACTAGGCCATCAACAGATCGGCCAAGCCAGCACAGTCCAAGGGACAACCACTGCATACCAGCAACAAAAAAACCCTTCAAAGCCTTGTGAAGAAGAAAAGACGACCAAGGATAATCCCAAACCAACGCTGAGCACAACTCAAGCCCACAAGGCAACACAAAGTTGTTCTTGGCCCTACCGTAGCCAAAACAACTCGGATGCAACACCTAAACCAGGGTATATCAGCAGCCCAAATTCCCAATCAAAATGGTGGCAACAATCCACAGCCCATAGTGGATAAGAAATAGAACTCTCAGCATAACCATGGGAAACTCAGGCACAGAGGTGGCAATCAACAGCCAACCACAACGTGGGAAAGGAAACAGTCCCACAACGGAAGAAGTGAACACACATACACAATCCGAGATGGAAAGAGGGCAGACTCTCAACAGCACCAAGGTATAGCAGCAAATAGCACTCACGGCATGGGAAAACAACAATCCCAAAAATGCATCAGCAACCACCACACAGGGGAAAACATACCCGATTCCACTCTGTGGAAACACATGAACGACCACTGATAAGCAGCGCCTCTCCTGGCTACGTGAGATCCAGCAGAATCACTATCGGTGCGTGAGGATGAAAACAGACCGTCTTCCTCTGTGTGAGAGTGAGCATACCAACAGGAGGAACAAAATTCGACCTCCCTATGCGCGCGCGGATGAGCAGACCACCATGGGGGAACGAACAAGAAACCGTGAGGATGCATAGTAGTGGTAGAGTGGAGTGAATGGAAAGTCGTGGGTGGAGTGGGCATGTGGGAAAAGGACTGACAGTCCTGCCACCCCACTCCCAAAACAATAACTGCCCTAGCTACCCAATACAAGACAATAAAGAGGTTGGAAGAGACAAGAAAGGTGACAAATCAACAAGGTGGTAACACATGGGTTTTTCCCCCATAGACTAAGGTTTGACATTCCTCACCCGTTATCCTTTGGAACCATGCCATTTTCATTCAACGTTGCACTGCTGTAGCTGGTTGTGGTTTTAGTTTTAATTGATGTGCGTATTTACATGATGCCGAATTGTAATGTGCCAAATGGAACGATAAACCATCGGCAACTATCCCCATTGCCGAAACACACACACAACCAAATCGATGGTGGGGCTTTTGCCTTGAGCTCCTCACCATGATTAATTACAATATATACATCATGCAAACGGGGTCAAAACCGAGGACATTACAAGCTGACTGGACGAGGACATGTTACCAAGTTGATTTTAACTTAATGATTTGTTAGGATTGAAGCTGTAGTTTATTCCTCAAAGTTAGGAATTTAGTTACAAGACTTTAATTAAGCCGATCATTTAGTTATGAATCTTCTTGGAAGATCAAATTATTTTATGTATATATTTGCATCTATTTTATGAGATGGGGGTTGGAACCTGTCTTGTTGTTGAATGTTTTTGAAAGACATATATTTTTGAGCAAGAAATTGAATGCGAAGAAATTATCAAAGATTCCTGCGCCATTTGTATTACAGTCTGTGCTTCTTTCTTTGTGATTGTTTTTCCTGTGTTCACTCCATTCTGTTTTCTTCATATTTGGAACAAAGTGTTGAATGATTGGAATTCATATTTATTATGCTCTGGTCATTGTTTCAAATATTTTATAAACCTTTCTGCTAAAGTCAATATTGAATTCATATCTTGATGCTCTGTATTGATGGACTGTGCTCTACTTCTTTTGCTCCAAATGGATTAAATGAATGACTGTGATTGAATGGTTACCTTGCCTATGATGAACTTCTGCGCATTGATTTTATGTTATTTATTTATATGTGACCCCATTCCCAATGGTTATGCGTATTGTTTCAACCACCCATATAATCCTTGAGTCTTGATACCTATATCTGGCCTTGTTAAATCTGTATTGGAGAGATCCCTCTCTGGAAAGAAAAGCTAGTTTCTTTCTAAAAGTGGTTTTTGCTGTTACCTTGGGATATACCTTTCACAACCTGGGTACATTCTGAGTGCTAACAAACTGGCACCGTTGCCGGGGAATGAAAGTGCATATTTTCCCTGGGGGAACGACAGTGTTTAAAGAAAAATTTCTGTGGGCAAGCAGGAATTTTATCAAGAAGAAAAGGTTGTATATTTGCCCTGGCGACTCCACTGTGAAACTTTTTTCCAGAACTTAAAAGAGTCATTCTGGCTTCGAGAAGACACACGCGAGGTAATTCTGATACCGAAGTCTTGAAAAGTTTTGAAGACCCAGAAAAATTGTTTAGAAGAAAAAATAAAGAAAAGTTAGGTTTTCCTTTGTTTGGTGCATCATCATCTCAAGATTCTCATATTGATCTAGGATGGGAAGTTAACGTTGGAAAGGGTCTGTTGAAAACCAAATCTGAGTCTGACCTTAAGAATACTGAGTTTAATCCTCGTAGGTTAGAGTCTTATTTGTTAGATTCCCTTTGGAGAGATCTACAACAAACCACAAAGGCCGAAACATTTACCTCTCAAAATACTCAAAGTTCTTCCATTTCTATGAGTCCACCTAGACCAATGGCAGCCAGATTTGCTCCCTTGCGATTACCTGCAGTATTACATGATCTTCCTCAAAATTATTCCCAAAGAATCTCTTTATTTGATGGAGAGGGTGACATAACCGCAAAACAACATGTTGCCAAATTTGAAGATTTTATTGACTTAGAAGAAGTTGATTATCTAGATGTTAAAATGCGGTTATTTGCCCAAAGTTTGTCAGGTGAAGCAAATAACTGGTTTAAATATTTGCCAAATGGGTCTATAATGAATTTTCAGGCTTTCCAAAATGCATTTCTAGATAGGTGGGATGATAAACAGAATCCTTTGCAGCTCTTATCTCAGTATAACAGTCTCAAAAAAGGAGGTTTTGAATCTGTCCATGAATTTTATAGTAGGTTCATGAAGGTTTATAATACCATTCCGGAGGATATAAAACCTTTTGTAGCCGTAGCTAAATTACACTATGCTGGAGCTTTTGATAATGATTTTGCATTTTCATTAAGGGAGAGAAAGTCAGCAACTCTTGTTGCCATGTTTACAGATGCTCTAGAAGTAGAAGCAAATATGATGGCAAGTGGAAAGATGAAACATAAAGATATTGATAGGAGGAAAAAGGAAGAAAATTTTCCTTCTGCTTCTTCTTCTACTAATGATTCCAAATTGGAAATGATGTTGAAGACAATGGAGAAGTTAAGGGATAGATTGACCATTGATAATAGGGGATTCAATAGAGAACCAGCTGATGCTCAGATCAGGAACCCTAATTTTAGAAGGACAAATCCTCCCGTTCCTCCCCAAAATCGATAAAGAGACCCGAGGAATCCAAGAAATCAAGAGGAACAACAAATCCATCCACCATTTCCAAAAAATTATGTAGCTGATGAAGAAGATCCTGCTGAAAATGAGATTCATCCTTTTGGAGAACAAGATTCAGAGATATATCTTACTGAGGAAGAGCATAACATGTTTGGACAAGACGGTGGGAACGAAGAATTTGAGATGGAGACTGAGCAGTATCAAAGGGGTTATTTACACGCTATGGATGATGTGCAGAGGAAAATCAGGTTAAGAAACAGGGATGTCCTCATAAATAAAGGGAAGGCAAACCCAAATTAGCCTTCCACTAGTTCTTTGAATGTAGAAAAGGGAAAAGAACTACAAAAAGAGTCTTTTACAAATAAAGAAGTTGAAAATGATGTACAAAGAGATAAAATAGTAAAGCAGATGGCTCCGGTTGATACGGAAAGAATTAGTTCTGGCTTTAATTTGCAAAATGAACTTTCAAAGTTGAAGATCTCTGTTCCATTTAATGAGTTACTGAGAAACACCGAATACAGAAATACTATCACAAAAATGGTTAAAAGTCAAGGGGAATGGCAATCTGACATTTTAGAGTTGAACGATGATAATCCTGCTATTTCACTTGGGTCAAAGGTTGAAAATTTAGAAAGTGAAGAAGTTCCACCTTTCTATTTGAGTTTAAATGTGCATGATAAGGTGGTTCACAATGCTATGCTAGACTTAGGGGCATCACATAACCTAATGCCGAAAGGAGTGGTGGAGAGTTTGGGATTGGAAGTAACAAGACCCTACAAAGATTTATATTCATTCGATTCTAAAAGAGTAAAATTCCTTGGTTTGATTAAAGATATAGTGGTAACCCTAAATAAATTGCCATCTAAAACTATAGTCATGGATGTGGTAGTGGCAGACATTCCACCTAAGTTCGGGGTGCTGTTGTCAAGATCTTGGACTTCCAAGTTGAAAGGTAGCTTACAGATGGATATGTCATATGCTACAATTCTTGTTCGAGATGGGAGTAGAAGATTATATAGTGAAAAAAGAACCCCTTATGTAGTGAGCAGTCAAGATAAACTTGAAATTCATCATATATATGCTGTTGATACTGATTTAGGGTCTTCTATTTTCTTTAATGATGCTATCCAACATGATTTAGAAGAGGCATCGCAGAAGAAGTCTGAGGAAAATAAGGAAAAGGAAGTGACGAAATAGAATGCTTTGGAAGCGAAACAAAAAAGAGAAGGCCAGTGGATTATGTATTTTGATGGATCTGCTGCAAAAATCGGTGCCAGAGCTAGTGTGTATATAATTTCTCCTATTCGGGATTTCAAAGCTTTGTCATATAAATTAACATTTGAATGTACAAATAATGTGGCCGAATATGAAGCTTTATTACTGGCATTGCATGCTTTGAAGGACTTGGGAGTTCAAAAAATAAGGGTCTTGGGAGATTCAGATTTGGTGATAAATCAGGTAAATGAAAGCTATCAAAATAGGCATCCTCAGATGAGGGCTTATAGAAATGAAGTATGGGATATGTTTGGAAATTTATTTACAGAGCATACAATTCAGGTAGTTCCCATACATGAAAATTTGGTAGCTGATTCTTTGGCTGTGGCTGCTGGAAAATTTGAAACTCCTGTTGCTGGTCAGAGGGAATACTAGGTGGAAATTGTGAATAGACCCTCTATTCCCGATAATTCTAAGTATTGGCAGGTGTTCGAAGATGACATGCAGATCAGAAGGTTCCTAGAACTCTCAAGAGAATTTGTGAATACTCCTATTGACACCGAAAATGACAATGACGAGAGTATTCAAGAAGATGAAGATATTGAGAAAGAAGGGAACGATGCCGAAAAGTTGAAAGGAACCTTAGGAGGTAAGGATATTATCCAGTTAAAAAATAATTTCATACCAAGAGGGCTAATTCCGTTGGAAAAACTTTTTGATCAGAATGGCGTTGCTAAAAATCCAAAAGTAAAGCCTGTTGAGGATGCTGTTGAAAGTAGGAATATTGGCACTAAAGAGAATCCTAAGGTTATAAAATTATCCAAGAAACTGCCTGAAAAAGAAAAAGAATTGTATGTGAAATTAATGAAAAAATATACAGATGTATTTGCTTGGAGTCATGAAGACCTCAAGGAGTATGATACATCTATCATACAGCATACTATTCCTATAAAGCCTGGGGAGAAACCTTTCAAACAGAAGCTCAGAAGGATAAACCCCAAGCTGCTTCCCATCATTGAAAAAGAAATTAAGAAATTGTTTGATGCCAAAATCATTGTCACTTTAAGTTTTTCAAAGTGGGTTGCAAACCTTGTTCCTGTTAGAAAGAAAAATGGAGAAATAAGATTGTGCATAGATTTCCGCAATTTGAATAAGGTCTCTATGAAGGATAATTATCCTTTGCCAAAAATGGATTATATACTGCAGCAAGTGGTGGGAGCTGAGAGGATCTCAATGTTAGATGGTTTTTCTGGCTATAATCAAATCAAGGTATTACCTGAAGATCAAGAAAAAACTGCTTTCACTACACCTTGGGGCACCTTTATGTATGCAAAGATGCCTTTTGGCTTGATGAATGCAGGAGCTACTTTTCAGCGCGCTATGGACATTGGTTTTGTAGGGGAAATTGGGAATTTTGTGGTGATTTACATGGATGATATCACAGTCTATTCAAAATCTAACAGAGAACATCTGCATCATCTGGAGAAAGTGTTCATGAAATGTAGGAAGTTTGGTATATCATTGAATCCAAAGAAGTCCAATTTTGCATTGGAAGAGGGAAAATTGTTGGGCCATATAATATCAAAAGATGGAATAAAAATTGATCCTGAAAGGGTGAGTGCAATTTTGAAAGTAGGTGAACCCAAGAGTAAAAAAGAATTACAATCTTTCTTGGGACAAGTGAATTTTCTAAGAAGGTTCATGCCAAGTTTTGATGAGATCCTGATGAATATCATGAATATGTTGAAGAAAGGCCATGACATAAAATGGAATGGTGCAGCCAGAAGGTCCTTTTGGGAAATCAAAACAGCAATATCATAGGCTCCTGTGTTGGTGAGCCCATATTTTACCAAAGACTTCTTAGTCTTTTCATATGCTTCAGAATATACTATAGTAGCAGTTCTGTTTCAGAAAAATGATGAGAATTTGGAACAGCCCATCGCATTTTTCAGTAAAATGTTGAGGGATGGAGAATTGAAATATGACATTATGGAGAAACAAGCTTATGCTTTAGTCAAAGCATTGAAAGATTTCAGAGTGTATATTTTGTATTAACATATAATTGCACATGTTCCATCTGTTGCAGTAAAGGGAATCTTGACACAACTAGATCTAGAAGGTAGAAGAGCAAAATGGATTGCTACATTGTTGGAGTATGATATCGAAATAAATCCCACCAAGTTGATTAAAGGACAAGGGTTAGCTAAAATGATGGCTAATTCAAACTGTGAAGCTTTGCAAATTAATTTCCTGTCTCACCAAACTAATCAATTAGATACAGAGGTGGAAGTAATGGCTGATTTTGTAGCTTCCCCATGGTATTTTGATATTGTATATGTCCTTCGAAATTTACAAGCGCCATAAGGATTGAGTAAGTCAAGAGCTCGATCCATAAAATTAAAAGCTGCCAAATTTTGTATTCTAAATCAATATCTTTATTGGAAAGACCCCAGAGGAGTGTTGCTGAATTGTCTTTTGGAAAATGAAGCTCAGCATACAGTCAAAGAATTTCATAAGGGAGATTGTGGAGGGCATAATTCTTGGAAGGTAAGTGCTAATAAAATTCTAAGGGCAGGCTACTACTGGCCTACATTATTTGTAGATGTTTACAAGGAAACCAGTAAGTGTCATCAATGCCAAATTTTCGACAGGAAAAGGAAAGTGCTTCCTCTCCCTTTGAATCCCATAACAGTAGAAGCTCCTTTCCAGCAGTGGGGTTTAGATTTTATTGGCGAAATAAACCCCAATTTGTCAGGACAACACAAATAGATTTTGATAGCCACAGAGTATTTTACAAAATGGATCAAAGCTATTCCCACTAGAAGAGCCACTGAAAATGTAATCATGGATTTCCTTGAGGAAAATATATTAGCTCGTTTCGGGTGCCCCAGGAGAATAGTAACAGACAATGCAGCTGCATTTAAATCCAAGAAAATGATTGATTTCTATCACAAGTACCATATAAGCCTCAATCATTCAATTGCCTATTATCCACAAGGAAATGGGTTAGCTGAATCTTCAAATAAAAGCTTAGTAAGGATCATCAGGAAGCTGTTGGAAGATAATAAAAGGTCTTGGCACACCAAGCTCAAGTATGCTCTATGGGCTGACAGGGTTAGTACCAAAAGGGCGATTGGCATGTCTCTGTTTCAATTGGTGTATGGGACTGAAGTTGTTTTCCCAGCATCATTAGGAGTTTCGGTTATGAGATATTTCCAAGATTAGCAAGAAGAACCAAATCATATGCAAAGGAGGATAAATCAAATTATTGAGATGGACGAGCGAAGGAATAAGGATTATGACAAGGTGCAGTCACATCAAGAAAAAATAAAAAATACTTTTGACAGAAGAATCAAAGAAGAGCAATTTCAGATTGACGATTTGGTCTTAAAATGGGATGCTCCCAAAGAAGACAAACATGGGAAATTTGATCATATGTGGGTGGGTCCTTATGTTGTTGTTGGCTATAGAGGACAAAAAGCATTTTTGCTAGAATATCTGAACGAGGTTCCTCTGGATAGTAACCCTATCAATGGAAGGTATCTGAAACATTACTTGTCCTAAAGAGGAGGGTAAATTTGTATTATAGCCTGTAAATACTTATTTTTCTTTACAAAGTCAACGGAAAAGCTAAGCCGAATGTATTTGAAGTCTGCCGTGAAGGCCCTAAGATTCAGGAGGCATGCTTTCCTTTCTAATAACACAAAATAATATATCTATGAAAAAAAAAAGATGAGTTTTTTTGGGAGTTATTGTGAAAAATAAAAAACATGCACCTGGTCTACGAGTCCTTTGATACCTCGCGGGGAGGATATCATCCCCAGATGCAGCCAGTTCTTAACAACCCTACTCAGAAGAAGCTCAAAAAATCATAGTGAAGAAGAGGTAATGGTCATTTGCAATACTTTGGTTAAAATTTTATAGTATGAAAGCATGGTAAAAGGCGAAAAAACGATGATTTGTCAAAGGATCTGACGGTGCAGAGCGAAAATATGAAGATCAATGGTATGTATTATATCCACTCCCTAAAATATGTGAGGAAGATAAGTATATGTGGGCATTTAATGTAGTATATGGATCAACGGTCGTTGATCCAGTCGGATGAGATCTACGGTCTGTATAAGCTCCGCTTTGTGAACCTGTGCGCTTGTTAAAACAACGGAGCCCGACGGAATTGAGTGCGTGTCACTTGATCTAACGATGGAGAAATAAAGGAATATTACATCCACGATTGTGGATGAATCCAGAGCAGAAACTTGCACGATGGATAAGACCACGACGCTCAGCGGAATTGGATACGTGCCACCTGATCTAACGGCGGAGAAATAAAGGTGAAATCGATCAACGGTCACAAATAGATCCGGAGCGGGAAGGTGCATGGTAGATAAAGGTAAAGGGAGGTTGCGAAATATAAACCACTGTCCACATGGCCATTTGTGGTGTAATCCGGAGGCAAAAGCGGTTTAGAGGAAACCGCCAAAGGGACGCTCTTGAGTGGGGTCCTATAAAAGGGAAGTTGACTTGTTCCATGGTTATTTTATTGGCGCTGGACGAGTGAAAAAGACCTGTGGATTCATCAACCTTCGACTGTCAATTTCAAACACACGCAGCCATGGTAAACAGGTAAGGCTTAAACGCCCATAATTCGTCCATCAAATTGCCATTATCAATTGAATTATGGACCAAGGGAAGGAATTGCAAGGGTCTGGCCGTATTATATATGACAGGGAAGATTATTTAGTTAACAGGGACAGAGGCGTGTGCGACCCTTTTCTGTCTATAGGAAGCGTATCAGTCAGTAAAGAAAGGTTGTGGCACTACAATTCACAAGGAAATGATGTCTTGAATGTCTGTAAATCCTTTTTATATTATTTTTCTCTCGAACAAACCTTGCATTTTCCAGAATTCGTAGAGTGGTGCACGGTCAATTATTCCCCTTCTCAGAGAATCATCATAAGCCAATATACGTCCCGAATACTCTGTAAAATTAATGCCAAAGTCATCCGCGAAAACCGTAATTTTCCTGACAGTTACCCTGACAGTTGTGAACCTGTGAATGAGTCGATTCTTGTTGAATTATACAAGAGTTGTGAAGCTGAAGTCCGTTGCCAATTCCTGTCCAGCATTTTGAGAGAAGGTCAATCTTTAGATGGTCTTTTCTTACCTTACCCAGTGCATATTTTTAAAGATGAAGTTCAATTAGTGGTATCCTTAGTTTGTCAAATTTTGGGTCTTGATGATGATTGTCGCGTGATTGAAGTCATCCTTGGTTTTTTGCTGAGAATAAGTTCCTTAGGTTCTGAGTCCCAGTCGGTTCCTGTATTCAGTCTAGATGAGTACTTGGCAGAAATAATCCATCTTCAATTAAGTGAATTCTCAAAGGTCAGGTTCTTTAAATTTCAGAATTACTTGTTGAACATGTTGCTATGTTCAAACGTCACTGAACTATAGTTTTTGAGTACTATCTTCTCTTCTGATTTGCCCAAGAAAATCAACATGTTTGAATTTTCCAATTCAATCATGTCAGAAATGTATAAAATGTTGTTCGATGAAGAATTGCCCCATGTGTTAGAAGAGATGAAGTGTCTGATGCAGTCTTCACCCGAGGACCGAGTTGGAGACTGGTTCCTGCATAAAGATTCCATTGTTTTGAGGGTATATGGATTTATCGGGGAGCCTTATAGGTTACGCTCTTTCCCAACCCTGAGAATTTTTGCATTAGAATTCATAAGGCAAAGACTACATTCAAAGGAAGAGAATTTTGGAGCCTTTAAAAAATCTTCAAATATTAAATTTCCTCTCAAGGTTGGCTCTTTCATTTTCAAAAATAAAGGTGCCTTAGTGTTTATTGAAAAATTATTGGCAAGCATGGAATTCAAAAAAGAGTCAAAGATAAATTATGATCCCCACCATGCAATCTCCCGGAGGAAGCAGGCAAACAAAAACAAGCCATTTGACCACCAGTTTATTGAAGGTTTAGAGGAAGCAGCCAATCTGTTGCAGTTTATGGAAACTCCTAGGTCTGATGAAGATGCAAGTACTGTACCAGTTGTAGTATCCAAAATAACAGAGAGTCCTAATGTTGTAATTAAAAGAAGTCTTTCTGAATTCGAGAGCATGGAATTGGATGAAGACGGATCACACAAAAAAGCCAAATTGTTTCAAGGTGGTGGAATTTTAAGTGAAGAAATTTCTGATGATTTCAAGAGAGTGGCTTTAGTCCCAACAAAAGCTGTACAAGTAAAGAAATTTTGTTTTAAAAGTGTAGATGGTTCAAAATCAAGCCCAATATTCGATTCAAAAGAGGAACTCAAGGCCAGTTATATGGAGAAAAGAAAACAGTCTCTGGAAGAGACAAGGACTTTACTCCCGCGAGTAAGGAATTTAAACAATCCGAAAAGCTCCCTGATTTCTGCCAGAGATATAGAAAGGAATACCTTCAAGTTGGCCATGGTAAATGACAAAAATATGTCAGAGATGGAAATCCGGTTGGACAAGATTAGCGTACCCGACAAAATACAGCTACACAAGCAAACAAGTGACATTATTTACTCAGATCTGTTGCAAGCTGTGATAAGAATCAATAAATTACAAATTTTGGTAGATAAGTTAGAGATTCAATTGAAACATGAAAGAGTTGAAAATAAGGGCAATGCCATCCAGATTAAGAAGCTACAAGCAGATATTATCAGTTCAGGTAATGAAAGAGATAACACCCAAGCTGTCAGAAGAATGTTGGAAGAAAAGGACAATGCTCTCCAGGTTTTGAAGAAAAGATTGAAAATCCCAGGCTCAGAACATGTTCAATCGTCCAAATTATTGGCACTGCAAGAAGAGAAGGAGATGGAAATCCGGTTGGACAAGATTAGCGTACCCGACAAAATACAGCTACACAAGCAAACAAGTGACATTATTTACTCAGATCTGTTGCAAGCTGTGATAAGAATCAATAAATTACAAATTTTGGTAGATAAGTTAGAGATTCAATTGAAACATGAAAGAGTTGAAAATAAGGGCAATGCCATCCAGATTAAGAAGCTACAAGTAGATATTATCAGTTCAGGCAATGAAAGAGATAACACCCAAGCTGTCAGAAGAATGTTGGAAGAAAAGGACAATGCTCTCCAGGTTTTGAAGAAAAGATTGAAAATCCCAGGCTCAGAACATGTTCAATCGTCCAAATTATTGGCACTGCAAGAAGAGAAGGACAAAATGCATCAGGAGATGATGGAACACAAAGGAAAAGCTATCGATTTACAAGAGGAAAAAGACAGATGGGAAGCCGAACGGAGTGAACTGATATCTCAAATTGCCTTGCTGAAAAAGGACCAAAACGAGGAAAAGGAGATCATGGAGGAATTGATGAGTCAGAATCCTATTGATGAGGACCTGTCTATTGTAAATATTGATAAACCATTGAATGACTTTTCTGCGGATGACTTGTCAATACCTATGTCCCAGGTCAGCTTAAAGGATGAAGAAATAAAAGAGTTAAAGGCGGAGAATGAAAATATCAAGTCCGAGTTAGCCAAAATGAATGAATGTAAAAACAAAATATTGCAAGACATAAGCCAGTTACAAAAAAATTTCTATGAATTGAAGGAGAGAAACATAGGTAAGGGTCCCCTACAGGGGGCGAAGCACATAATTTGGGACACCCTATCTGTAGAAGTTACAAAATTTAGACACTATTTGAACTTTGTTGATGACCAATGCATATTGATCAATTTGGCCAAACAGAGGCTAAAATGTGTAAATGAAACTATGGATAGAAAGCCCCTCGCCACAACCCAGAACACAATGAACTTTTTAAATTCATTGATGTACCAGAAGTTGCATGACATGGGAATAAAAGACAGGATATCAATAGTATTATGGGCTAAAAAGTTTATCCACAAGCATCATTTAATGAAGACGGTCCAGGACAGAGCTGAGGAAATGGTTTCACAGGTTGATAACTTCAAGCAGGTTTTCAAAGAGCTATTTGAGGATGGCCTCCCTTCCTTTTGGGATGAAGAGGGAGGGATGTTTTCTCAGGAGCACTATCAGAGCTTGTTAGTTCAAATCCGCATGGATCATTCCAAATTTGATGATTTGGAAAAGGGCCTAACAGGGAAAGTTATTGTGGACAAACTGACAGAGGATTTTGAAATCTTACAAAAGTTCCTAATTATTAGAAAAGGATTGCCCAAGGTATCATATGAAGCTTACATGGAGCTGGAAGTGTTAATTCGAGAAATGATGGAATGTGATACCCCGATCACAGAGCAGTGGAAAGCTGTAGAGAGGTTTGGAAAGACAAAATACATCCTTCATCTGTAGAGAGAGGTGTTACATGCCAAGGAGCTAACTGGACAAGGACATGTTACCAATTTGATTTTAACTTAATGATTTGTTAGGATTGAAGCTGTAGTTGCGCCGAGAGGCACTCTACAGCCCAGTATGGGGGAGATATTGTAACATTATGTAACATTGTAATGTTACGTAATGTTACATAGATGTCGGCTATAAAAAACAAAACTTTTAATTATCTTCCAAAATAAATGTCGGCCACAAAAACAATCTAATATGGGTGAGATGTTGTAATGTTTCTACCTAACAAAATAATAAAAAATAAATAAAAAATTTAATTATCTGCCATAAAAAATTGTCCATGAGAAAAACAACACAATATAGGGGAGATGTTGTAATGTTTCTAATTAACAAAATAATAAAAAATAATAAAAATAAAAAATTGAATTATCGGCAAAAAAAATGTTGGTCATGCACATGGTTTTAAAACCATGTGCAAGGTCTCTTAAAAACCCATGGTTTTATTGTACATGGTTTAGGAGGGTCTTACAAATGGTTTTAAAGCCATGTGCAAGGCCTCCTAAACAACCCATGGTTTTGTTGTACATGGTTTAGGAGGTAGTTGCAAATGGTTTTAATACCATGTGCAAGGCCTCCTAAACAACCCATGATTTTAGGAGGGCCTTGCACATGTTTTTAAAACTATGTATGGGGGAGATGTTTTAATGTTTTTTCCTAACAAAATAAAAAATATTATATGCAACCATAAATAGTATTAAATATTAATAAATAAAAAAATGTGCCTTTTGGTCTGAATGACAATAGTTGAGTGCAATACTTAAGAAGAGCCACCTCCAAAGATTTGATCCCTCTCGGCGCTTGATAGAGCCTGGGATTTGGATCTATGCTGGTTTATTCCTCAAAGTTAGGAATTTAGTTACAAGACTTTAATTAAGCCGATCATTCAGTTATGAATCTTCTTGGAAGATCAAATTATTTTATGTATATATTTGCATCTATTTTATGAGATGTGGGTTGGACCCGTCCTGTTGTTGAATGTTTTTGAAAGACATATATTTTTGAGCAAGAAATTGAATGCGAAGAAATTATCAGAGATTCCTGCGCCATTTGTATTACAGTCTGTGCTTCTTTCTTTGTGATTGTTTTTCCTGTGTTCGCTCCATTCTGTTTTCTTCATATTTGGAACAAAGTGTTGAATGATTGGAATTCATATTTATTATGCTTTGGTCATTGTTTCAAATAATTTATAAACCTTTCTGCTAAAGTCAATATTGAATTCATATCTTGATGCTCTGTATTGATGGACAGTGCTCTACTTCTTCTACTCCAAATGGATTAAATGAATGACTGTGATTGAATGGTTACCTTGCCTATGATGAACTTCTGCGCATTGATTTTATGTTATTTATTTATATGTGACCCCATGCCCAATGGTTATGCGTATTGTTTCAACCACCCATATAATCCTTGAGTCTTGATACCTATATCTGGCCTTGTTAAATCTGTATCGGAGAGATCCCTCTCTGGAAAGAAAATCCAGTTTCTTTCTAAAAGTGGTTTTTTCTGTTACCTTGGGATATACCTTTCACAACCTGGGTACATTCTGAGTGCTAACAGAGAGTGCCGCAATAGAAGAATCCACATGATTTCTTGTAGCTTACAACTACAAATAAGAATCCAATAAATATCCTTTAAATACTTTATTGTCCTCTCCAAACACCAACTTGGATGGGAATATTTCACCCTCGAAATTGGCTAAGGCAAGAAAACTAGTCATCCACTAGCTCTTACAATTCACAAATGACAATTTATCAAATGATCAAAAGCTCTTCTCTTAGTTTCTTCTTATATTTTATAAAAATCCTTAAAATTTTAAGGTTCCCAATCCATCCAAAAATTCAAGCCAATTCAAATTAGGGTGTGTGGCCATGATTTTCCATGTGTCCTCCCTTTCCTAGCCTTGCACCTTCCCCAAATTTGAGTTGGAGCCTATTGAGCTTCCCCAACTCACATCAGAGCTCTCTTGGATGCTATATTTCAACCTCACATGTCAGCCTTTAGATATTATTTGTGTCATAGGTGTCATAGCATCTTCATCATTGTTGTCATAGAGCTAGGGAATCTAGTCCAAGTGTTTCACTAGCTCCAAAATGACCTTCCTCTCCCATGTAAGTTACATTTCCTCGCAAATTCGACCTATGATGCATATGACCAAGTGTATTAGCCTTCTAAATCATGCAAGAAAATTTAGGCTTCCCATGGATTCACAAGAGGAGGATTCCATGTGGTCCAAATTTCTAGCTTGTGTGGGCCCCATAGTCTCCATGTGCCTCCACGCTCCATTGCCACTCAAAATTTTCTCTTGTATTTATTTAAAAAGCTAGATTATTAAATATTTATCCCATTCTAATGCCAATTAAAGGAAATTTCAATTTAAAATGGGCCTTCCAAAAATAATACAAATTCCATGTCATCATGTATTAGCCAATCAAAGGATTTAAAATTAAAAAAGGGAGCACCTCTTAAACAAAATTTTAATATAAATTTGGGGATAGGTATCATAAAAAAACTACTTTTTTTGTTCGTATTTTTGACATATCTCCCTGTGTTTTTACTCAAATTTCGATCGAGAGAGCTCGTTGGATGTGGAATCAAATTCTGCATCCAACGAGTACCCATGTGACATACTTTTGATGGGCCCCTCTACCCCCAAAACACTAAATACCTAAAAAAATGAGACGATGATGTACTCGTTGGATGTGGAATTTTGATTTCGCATCCAACGAGATCTCCCGATCTAAATTTGAGTAAAAACACGGGGAGGTATGTCAAAATACGAAGAAAAAAATAGTTTTTCTTTTCTTCCTCCAAAATTAATAAATATTATTTTATTATTTTAACTATTATTTTATTAATTTTCCTTAGGAGGCCCATTTTGAGTTGAAATTGCCTCTAATTCTAAACATGATTTATTAGCTCCCTTATTAAAATTCCAAATGTATCCATCCAACCTAGAGAACTAGTAGGATTGATGGAATTGTCTTGCTATGCAATTATTTGAATGGGGATATTACATTAGATCATGGGATATAATAACCAAAATTTTTAACCATGGCCATGCTGTACCTAAACTTACCAATGGGAGCTGCTGTAGCAATGGAGACACCACTGTTCATGATGGATGTGAATACCGAATCAACTGTGATCCCAACACTAAACTCAACTGATGACCAACTTGGCAAGCCTCAAGAGCAGGACCCACTTCATTAATGTTGAATAGGTGGCAATTTGATGGGATGACAAGTAGAATGTGGTTCTGCCACGATAGCCCTGTCCGTTCCATCATTGCCAACTTGACTCTCATCATCTGCATCCGGGGTTAAAATTTATATTTATTAATAGAAATAATTGTTATTATTCAATCTATAAACTTCATATATGATGCTCAAGAAAAATATAAATTCAATACAATTACAAAAAAAAATTTGTTAGAAAATTTACTTTATAAATTAAAAATTATTATTCTTTAAAATGATTAAATTTTAAATGACTTTTTAACTCATTTCTCTAAATAAAATAAAGTCATATAATTTCCAATATATATAAAAAAATTAAAAACACACACACACACACACACACACACATATATATATATATATATATATATATATATTTTTAGTTTATAATATTTATAAATTTTAGTTTTGAAATAAGCCTCGAAATTGAAATGATTTGCAGGAAGAAGAAAAATAAGCGGAGAGAAAATGCAATTATTGCAATTTTTAAACAATATTTTATTAAAAAATATGAAAATATGCAATAGAGAATCTGTTTAAATATTAAATGATATATTTAAAAAATTATCTATAAACTGTGTAATATAATGAAGAAGAAAAAATTATTACAATTAATGATGAAAAAAGTTATTGCAATTTTTTTTATGAATTAAACATACTTATTCATGATTCTTGACTTTCCTTTCCAGAGTGTGAAACACAGAAATCAAAAGTTACAATTTCGTAATAAAACTTTTTGAATTCCCGATTTCTCCTTTCTGCAATTCCGTCCTTCAGTGCGGAAGCCGGCAATCGAAAAACTTAACTTTCGACTTTAGCCTTTTCTCCAATTCTGACTTTGAATTTTTGAAGTTAATTTGAGAATAAATAGAAAAATATTGAAAAATAACTGATTCCTAACTAACTGTTTAAGGACCTTAAACACTAAATTGGTACAATTTGCAGGAAGAAGAAAAATAACCGGAGAGAAAATGCAATTATTGTAATTTTTAAACAAGATTTTAATAAAAAATATGAAAATATGCAATACAAAATCCGTTTAAATATTAAATTATATATTTAAAAATTAATCTGTAATCTGTGTAATATAGTGAAGAAGAAAATATGATTACAAATAAGAATGAAAAAATTATTGCAAACAAATTTACGAATTAAACATACATATTCATGATTCCCGACTTCCACTTTTCGTAGTGCACAACACGAAAATCGGAAGTTACAAGCTCATAATAAAAATTTATGTATTCATGATTTTAGCTTTCCGCATTTCCACCCTTCATTGTGCAACTCGGGAATCAAAAAACTTAACTTTCGACTTTAGCCTTTTCTGCAATTCAAACTTTCGTTTTTCGACGTTGGACTCCAAAAATCGGAATTTACTTTGAGGATAAACCGACAAAGATTGAAAAATAACTGACTCCTAACTAACTGTGTAAGGACACGTAAACATGGTGAGTAATTATTTCAAGATAGAACTATTGCAAGATATAACAGATGAAAGAAAACAACCAATTAATGTGCAAACATGCAAATCAAGATTACTTCTTTCAACTTACTTTAGACCAACTTAACAAATAAAATTGCAAAGAACAATGTCCAAAGTGTTAAAGATACACAAATTGGAAAGAAAAATGTTTCTTGGAGTTACACAATAAGTCCAAGAAACATTGTTCTTTGCAATTTATGCAAAGGGGTTGGAAAGATAATATTTTGGGTCATGCATCCTCTTAGGTGCCTCTGCCAAATTCACGATAGAAATTTCTTTGCCTAGCACAACTGTATGGGTAGAATTCTGAAGTACAAGGCAGTCCAAATAACACAATGTCTATCCCTCTTTAAATAAGATCACAAACTTATAAGAAAAAAAAATATTCCCAAAATGTGGGATTACACAATCAAAGAGTTTATAGGTTTTTCCAAGGGCAGAATGGCACTTGGAAAATAGGTCCACAATGTCATCGACTTCCTAAAAATGAGAATTCCTCAACTGAATTTTGGTCTTGTAAATTTGGGAGGAAATCTCCTTTATGATTTTCTTCCATTCTTTAATGAACAACTGTATCTGAGCTATCGAAGCATGGGGAGCTTAAATCCATTTCTTGATTTCTTGCACCGTGGGCTTACTAATTTGTTGGATGAAATCTTTGGTATCATCAAACTACTTTTCCACTTGTTCCAAATGAAGTTTAGGCAAAGGTGCCTCATTGATAGGATCCAGAATAGGTAAACTCAAATAGCTTAGCAAATTATTTGAATCTGACCACCTGTGTTCACAAACTGTTTGTCCTGCGTTGATTAGGGATTCAACTGAATCATAGATACCCTCCAATGTCTCAATGGAAACTTCAGTTGTTTTGGCTTGTAACTCATCTAAGATTGGAAATCCATGAGGTCTTTCCTTAATATGTTTTTTCCAACCTGTTACTTGCTCTAAAGCAGTGGATGCTGCTCTCATCCGATCATGGTGATTCTCAAGGGTTTCAGAATGCTTGGTAAACTCATTGTATAACCCTTGCATCTCATCAAAACAAGTATACAAAGTTATCATAGCTTGTCAAATTCTTCGTGTAATTTACAGAGTACCTGCTTGAAATCGTTAGGTGTCAGATCCATAAAAGAGGAAGCTTTCGAGGCTAGATGGACATCTTTTAGCTGTTGATTGATGAGAGAAATTTTCTCTTCTTGTTACTGATTCATAATGTCTGCATTCCCAATAGGGTGCTTGAGCTATTCATGTTTGTTTTTCCATTGTTGTACTCTGTCTTCATGTTCTCGTTTCAACTCGACGATTTCTTGTTCATGCCTCTGTTCTACTTTTTCTAAGTCATGTTTGGCCTTCTACAGTTCCTTCTCTTTTTCACCAAGAGCCAAACTTAATTGTGAAATTGAGTCAAAATTAGCTCCACCGAAAAATCCCATGGAAATTGTTGTGTCCACTGCCCCTTGCTGGATATCACTTGTGTATTCCTTCTAAATGACCTGGCCAAGGGCAGGCACATTTTTGGTTGAGCCTTCTCTGGATATCTAGGCTCCCCTTTTAACCACAACTTTATCCTTTTTACTCCAATAATATTTTTCCATGGATACCACTGCATCTTCTCAAAAATATGCGATGACTTCTGATGATGAAAGGATCTGGTGGTGGATGGTAACCAGGGGATCAGTTTGGGTTTGGTTTAAAGGAATGTCTATGCTGAGGGGGAGAATATTCATAGGAGTAGAAGCAGAGGTAAAGGTGAGTGATGTAAAAGAATCAGATATAGGAAAATATTCCTTTTGAGGAAGAGTCATAGAGGTAGAAAGAATGTCCTCCTGAAAAAACTGGGGAATTGGGGATGTAGTGATAAGGTGAGGTGGTGAAAGGGAAGGAGGAGAAGTATGAATAGGTGAGTTAGCTAAAATGGTGGGCATGCTAGTAGTAGCTCCCATTATTGATGAGATATTTACCTTGGAAAAATAATGCTGGGAAGATGATGAACCTAACATACTTGGAAAGATTTGGATATTAGGGATGGATGATAGAAGGGTAGTCATAATAGCCTCAGGGTCTTCTTCCACATCTGTATCATGAATCTCAATCTGAGCTAAAGATAACAAGATTACCTTTTGTGCAGAAGGTTCTTGCACAACTATTTGCTCTTTCTTTCCAATTGGGATCAAAGGCATGGGATTTTATTTTGTGGGTGCTTCTGGAAGTTGAGCCTGTTCAAAACCTGCTTCAATATTTTGTCTTTTAGGCTATACTTCAATCATCTTTTCCTGAGTTTGTAGTTGGGGCTTGATTTTTTCCATATTTCTTTTGAGTTCTTCCCCTTTTTGTAATCTATCTTCCATTGTTGTAAGAGAGGGGTTGGATGGGCCTTTAAGGACACCTTTTCCCTTGTCATTGGGTTGCGAAACAACATTAGCAATAGAGCCTGCTTCATGTTCTCTCACTTATTCTTCTATCTTCGCCTTTTGGAGATCTTGTTTTATTTTGAGTTTATATCCTCTTTCTCGGAGATTTCTTATCTTAAGATCCTTTTGATACTAGTACAGATGGGACATGGTGTCTGGATAAATGATTTTACTCATTGCCTCCTGAAAATTGGTAGCTCCTCGAAGCATGGAATCATCGGGATTGTTTTCATGAATGTATTGAAATTTGACGTGCTCATGTGCAAAGAGATTAGAAAAATATGCCACTAGGTCATGCATTCTTTTGGATGCATCCCCCAAGTTCATAATAGAAATCTCCTTTCCCACCAAGGACGCATGAGCAGGATTCTGTAGCGTAAGGTTTCCAAGATTCACAAGAATTTTGGGCCACGCCTTCTTATTATGTTTGGTCAAGTTGGGGAAAACCCCATCAATGATAGTTTGATAGGTGAATTCTTGAAGCAACATTCGGTATGGAACTATTCTGGGAAGAAAATGGACTATATTGCCGCCCCAAATCCTTATGTAAGAGAAATATCCTCCGACAAGCCAATCACCATACACTGAAATGAGTTCCCTAGCGCTTTGAGAGAATGCAGGAGCATGAGCTTTGAAAATTTTGAAGTACATTGACCCGAGAAATAGGTTAGAGAGCTCATAAACCTGAGGGGTTTTTTAAAGACCCCCCTTAAACACATTTTCAAGGCAGGTTTACCTTGTGGTGTTTTTTCTAACCCCCTCACCTCCCCCAAAGTGTTTTAGGCCATTGAGGGTGATTCTTAAACCCTCCCCCCCCCCCCCCAGGAAAGAACCCTAAAGGTTATTTTTTAGGAAGTTTTTAACCCCCCCCCCAAAAAAAAAAAGATAAATGAACTATTAGGGGCGATTGTTTTAAAGTCGCCCCCAAAATTCATAATAATTGGAATTTTGGGGGAAGCTATTTTAAATCCACCCCCAAATGGAATTATAATTGGGCTTTTGGGGGTGGTTGTTTGTAAAATCCCAAATCCTGATATTTTCTAATTCTAAGCAAATACGCTAATACAACCGAGCATGCAGAAATCCTTATTTTATAGCAAAAATTAGGGTTAGGGTTTGTGGGATAGAATGAACACTTACCACTGATAAGCTAGCTGGACTGCTCCTGAGAGAGTAGGCATGCATTAAGAGCTAAATCGAAGATGAACTGATATCTTCTGTTTCCGGTGAAACCCCAGCAGCATGAACCCTAGATCAGCTAAGGGTGACGTTTTTAGTGAATGAGGTGTCTGATGAAGCTACTGATTTGCAGGGATGATAGCCTTCCCGTGCTCGAGAGAGTGCCTGGCACATGGGGAAGTTCTAAGATCTCTAGGTAGGTTAGCTAATTGTTTCAGAGGTGCAGCTGCTCATGCCTCCCTGATCCCGAAATGGCTGATAACTGTTTAGGATGAGCACGATTGGATCTGATAATCATCGGGTACTTGAGTAAGATGTCGATGATGAGAATGGTGCCTAGGTTACGAAGTACAATTGAGATTTGAATACCTAGCGAATGGTTAGGGATTTCTGGCTGAAAACCCCTTACAGATGCACACGTTCCCCTGCAGCATTCTCTATATTATACTGGATAACTATGAATGAATGGAAGAACAATTGACGAACCTGTATGGCTTACCCTGAATGAGACTAGGCAAGATATCTCCCTACTGAAACCCCACTAGCCGAAGACGCTGTATCCGACCCCAACTATTGTGCTACATGCTGTGCTGCTATTCAAGAGCTCCAAAATAATAATCATCAAAAGTGGGTCTCCTTTCACATTATCTTCCTTTTATAACCTTAACCTGCAATAAACCCTAATATTTGACCTAATTAGGTCACTTTATTTTCTAATTTGTAGTTGACTTGGATGCATGCGCATAGAGACTTAAATGAGTGGATGGATCATTAAATAATGCTTAGATGGCATGCATGATGGTGGCCTTTGGCCTTAGTGGCCCTTCTTGACCTAATGGTTATAACATGATGATGCCCTAGATTTTGTATAGATGGCATCAGTATTAGATGATTCCCTAATTGTCACTAACCGCTCGAACCCACAGGAATCACATAGGTCAGCGGTTTTGGTCCTCAATGCCTAATCAATTGAGGACATTACAGTCCTCCCCACTTGAGAGTGCTTGTCCTCAAGCAATTGCAAATTGGATGCTGCAATACCTGTTCACCTTCCCACGTGGCATCCTCTGGTGGTAGTTCCTTCCACTGAACCAAGTATTCCCTAATTACCCTGTTCCTGAGTTTCCTTTCTCTAGTCTGTATGATCTGTTCAGGAATTAGTATTAGTAGTCCTTCATCATATAAAGGAGGTAATTTTGTTGATGGAGCAATGTGTTTCCCAAGGGTCTTTTTCAGGTTGGACACATGGAACACATTGTGAATTTTACTTTCCTGTGGTAGTTCTAGTTCATATGTGACATCTCCCACCTTCCTGATTATTCTGTAGGGTCCATAGAAGCGAGTTTTTAAATTTTCTACTCCATTCTTATTAAGTGAAGACTGTCTATAAGGTTGGAGCCTTAAGTATACCAAATCCCCAATCTTGTGTTTGTCTGCATATAAATTTTGCTGATTCTGGGTTGTCTGTAAGTTTTCCTTTAAGATTTTAAGAATATCTTGACTGTCCTATATCCAATCCTTTGCCTTAGGAGCCCTACTATCCCCAAATTCCAAATCTGCATAGTACAAGGCCTTGTAGCCATATAATTCCTTAAAAGGAGTCATCCTAATAGACATGTCATAGGTAGTATTGTAGCAATACTCCCCTAAGTGTATCCATTTGATCCAAGTTCGCTACTGCCTTATTACGTAGTTCCTTAGATATCCTTGAATCCACTTGTGGACTATTTCAGTTTGTCCATCGCTCTGGGGATGATAACTCGTGTTGGTAGCCAGTTCGGTCCTTGCTAATCTGAATAGTTCCTGCCAGAAGGCACGAGTGAATCTGCTATCCTGATCACTGACAATGGTCTTAGGTAACCCATGTAACTTGAAGACCTCCTTGAAGAATAACTCAGCTACTTGAGCTACAGAGTAATTTGATGATATAGAAAAGAAATGTGCAAAATTGGTTAGTATATCAACTACTACATATAAACAATCTCACCCTTGGACCTTGGGCAACCCTGTAATGAAGCCCATAGAGACGCTTTCCCACTTTTGTTTTGGAATTGGTAGTGGCTGAAGCAACCTTGCTGGATGGATGTTCTCAACTTTGGTTTGTTGACAGATGCTACATTTCCGTACGTGCTGCATAAATTCCCCCTTGAGGCCCTTCCATGAGAAACTCTCTCGGATCTGTCTGTAGGTCTTCAAGAAACCTTGATTGCCTGATAATGGAGAGTCATGTGCTGCCTGAATGATATTTTTCCTCAACATGGATTCTGGGATGAGGTATATCCTGTTCTTGTAATAGATGATGTCATTAACAATCCTGTACCTGTCATCCTGAATTTGTCCATCCAATAATTCCCAAGTGAATTTATTTTTGGAGTATTCTACTAAGAGAAGTGCCCTCCAATTTGTGGATATACTTCTAAGAGATAGTTAGGTGGGACGCTTGGATAATGCATCAACTACTACATTATTCTTACCTTTTACATACTCGATCTCAAAATCGTAGGCTTGTACTTTGCTAACCCATTTCTACTGGCGCTCATTCAGTTCCTTCTGCTCTAGGAAATACTTGAGGTTGTTATGATCTGTTTTGATTTTGAACTTACTGCCCACTAGGTACTATTTGAATTTCATGAGAGCATGTAAGATGGCTATCATCTCTTTATCATATATGGAGTAGTGGTGCTCATAGTTCTTCAATTTACGGCTCTCAAATGTAATAGGGTGATGATTTCGCATCAATACTTATCCTAACCCTTCCCTTGAGGCAACACATTCTACTACAAAGGGTTGTGATAAGACTGGTAATGCTAAAACTAGACAGGAACTCATGATAACCTTCATCTCCTTGAAAGTTTTCTGTGCTAATTCTGTCTAGGTGAATGCTCCCTTCTTTGTGAGATATGTGAGGGGTGCTGCAAATTGGGAGAATCCCTTAATGTACCATCGGTAATAGGTGCACATTCCTAATAAACCTCTCAATTCTGTGACTGTTTTTGGTGCATGCCAATCTATTATAGCTCGGATTTTCTCCATGTCAACCTGTACTCCTTCCTCATTGATTATGTGCCCTAGGTACAACATTTCCTTAATGTCAAATTCACACTTGGACATTTTTACGTAAAGTGAGTGTTTTTCTAGAACGCTCAATACTTCATCTAGGTGTTGTAGATGCTCCTCCCATGTTTTGCTGTAAATCAGGATGTCATCAAAGAATACTATCAGAAACTTACGTAGCTGAACTAGGAAGGTGTGGTTCATGCATGACTGAAAAGTGGCTGGAGCATTGGTATGTCCAAAAGGCATGACCAAAAACTCATAGTGACCATAGTGACAACGAAAAGCTGTTTTGGAGATGTCTTGGTCCCTTACTCGGATCTGATGGTACCCCAAGTGAAGATCAATCTTGGAGAAGTATTTGGCTCCCCGGAGTTCATCCATGAGTTCATCAATTCTAGGGATGGGATAGCTGTTCTTAATGGTATTTTTGTTGGGTGCTTGATAGTCGATGCACATTCACAGTGTACCATCCTTCTTCTTGACCAATACTACTGAGGATGCGAAGGGGCTAGAACTAGGATGAATGTATCCAAGATCCAGTAATTCTTTGATTGTTTTCTTGATCTCATCCTTATACGTTTTGGGATTCTGGTAAGGAGTGGTGATGGCTGCTTGTGTCCCCTCCTATAGCTCAATAATGTTTTCAAAGCCTTGGTCTGGCAGTCAACCTGATGCAAGCTCTCGAAAAACCTTTTCATTCTTCTATAGTAAGGCCTGAATGTCATTTGGGTGTTGTGTGCTAGTTTTTGGGGGTTTTATAAAGGTGACCAAACATTTTGCCGCCCATTAGATATCATCCTGTAGGAGTATTGCCTCCATTCTCTGTGACAAGACCGGTTTTGGGGGATAAGTGTTCATGCCCCTCAAAACTACTCATTTTCCATCTAGCCCCTGGAGTTCAATTTCCATTTCCCTGTAGTCTGTAGTGTATTTCCCTATGGAATAAAGCCATTGAACACCCAATACTACATGAGTATCTGATACATCTACTACATAGAAGGAATATGTCATCTGATAGTTACCTAAGGTGACATTCAATTTTGGAATCCAATAGTTGCACTCCATGTTGGAGTTCTCGGCTACTGCTATAGTGAATCCTTCAAACTTCTCAGTCTGAATACCTCTCTTGGATACCCAAGCGGAGTCAATGAAATTGTGGGTTGCTCCCCCATCAATCAATACTCCTACTCTGTGACCATGTACTACTCCTCTAACCCCGAGAGTATAGAATCTTGGTACTCCAGATAATGTGGCAAAGACTCCCTTTGATGTATCACCTTGGTGTGATTCTTCCTCAGTTTCTCATAGTTCTTCTGTGGCCTCCTACTCATAGTCATCCTCATCACTACCTGAATATACCTAGATGTAGTGAGCCTTCGCCTTCCATATACACCTGTGTACTGGTACCCATGGTTCTTGACAAGTGAAACATAGTTTCTTCCTCCTCAAGTCTTTCCTAGTGTCCTTGTTTAACCATGTTTTCTTGGGAGCATCCTGCTGGAAAGGTTTCTTGTCCTTATCCCTAACAGGAAAGTTGGTTTTGAGCGAGAACCTGTTCTTAGGGGCTGAATCCTGTAGATATTTGGATCTACTAATGGAATCCTGCAGAGTGAGGGGTTTGTAGGCTTTCACCCATCCCCATAGTGGCTCTGTTAGGGCCTCAGTGAATAACATGGATAAATTTTGAAACTGAAGAAAAAAATACCAAAAAAGCACAAGAAAACTAGCTTATTGGGATTAATGGAATAAAATGTTAACGTGGGCATGTGTCAACGGATGTATCCCATGACCCATCTCTCTCGATTCTTGTTGTCAATACTCACTTAGTAGCACCAAAAGAGGGACCTACTACCAAGCTGAATGAAAAGAAAAATAAGTCTTAGCAGGATCATTTTGGATGCTCAACAGAAAGGTCACATTAAAGGATTTCAGTACTCTCCTAATCTGTTGATAACACACCTTTTATTTGTTGATGATGTGGTCTTATTTGGAATTGGTAATATTAGTGAATGGAGATCTTATAAAGAAGCCCTGGACTTATTTTGTTCGGCTACAATTATGTCCTTCAGCAAGGAAAAGTCTTCATTCCTTTATCAAGATGTTGATGAAGATACTAGGAGTCAAATTGCTAAGCTCCTTCCCTACAGCATGGCATCGATCACTACAGAGTTCAAATACATGGGATATCACCTAAAACCCCTAGGGTATCAATCCTCTGACTGGATATGGATGGTGGAAATGTTTGAAAATAAGATTAAGAACGTGTCATACATGTTGCTTTCTCTTAGTGGCAGAGTAGTTCTTATCAAATCTGTTCTCACTGGGTTGGATGTGTATTGGTTTTCCCTGGCTAGATGTCCCAGATCTATATTGAATACTTTGAGGAGATCCATCTTTTCCTTCCTATGGGGAAACTCAGATGGCCATCAGAGATTTCACTTGGTGAGTTGGAAAACTATTTCAGCCCCCATCGAATTCGGTGGTTGGGACATAAAGAATTTAGAATGGTTCGAGATCTCTCTCAGGCTAAAGGGTATGTGGCAGCTGCTAATGGGGAATGGAATTTGGAGCCGGATCATTGCACATAAATATATAGAATATAGCCCTTTGGAGGACTGGATCAGATCTCGAAAGTTCACTGTCAATGGAAATTCGTATTTCTGGAATGGCTTTATTAGAATTTTGTCTTGGATCACTTGTAAGCTTGGCTAGAAGGTGGGTAATGGAATGAAAATCCATTTGGGAGTGGACCCTATTGCTGGTCTTGATGCATCATATATTCTCCCGGAGGACCTAACGGACTATCTTGTTGACTATGGGATTTCTTACCTAGCCTAGGCTCAGAATCAGGAAGGTTTTTCTCAAGGTTATAATCATTGGTACTCGGCTTCAGATCTAAACTTGGAAGGTGATTGGGCTGACCAATGGACGTCTTTTGTCAAGGGCCTTACTCATGGTGGAATCAATGTTGGGAATAATGAAGACTCTCTGCTCTAGATGTTTGATAAAAAATCAGGTGTGGTTGCTGCAAGGAAAGCTTATGAGCTCATTATGTCTCAGTATTTGCTTCTGTCAAAAGATGGTATTCTCATGCAGGTTTGGAAATTCAATATCCCGCAGAAACTCAAGTGCTTTACTTGGCTGGATTTTAATATGAAAATAAATACCTAGGACAACCTGTGTAAGAGGGGATGGGTCAGTCCTAATAGATGTAGCCTTTGTAAGACAGATGCTAAAATAATTGATCATATTTTCGTTGGTTGCTCCTTTGCGCAGGAGGTTATCCTTAACTTAAAAATAATATTTGATGTTCATTTGACTTGGTCAGATTTGTCTCTTATAGGAAACCGTACCAGCTAGTTTTCAAAGGATGGGGTTCTTTTGTATCTTCCTTTTCTTTCACATGGAATCTATGGAAGACCAGAAACAACTATATTTTTTAGGACAAGGAGCCAAATATCTCTAGAATTTGTCATATGATTATTTTAGAGGTTGCAACTCATCAGGTGCCACAAGTTAAAAGATCCAAAATCAGGCACATTGGACAACCCCCAAATAAAATATTTCCCATGGCTTTCTTTGATGGAGCTGTGGCAGAATCAATTGGAGGAGCGGGTGGTTGTATTTGGTTAAATGATCAACATTATCTCTCTATCAAATTAGGTTGTGGCTGCAACACTAATACAAGAGCTGAGCTATTGGCTCTCTGGGAATTATTGTACATTGGCAAATATATTGGGTTTCCATATCTACATATCTTTGGCGATTCCTCAATTATTATAAATTGGGAAAAGGAAGAATCCACTCTTGATATTGTGAACTTAGAGGCTTGGTGTGTCAACACTAGGAATCTTATGTATTCATTCACATTTGTGGATTTCAGTCATGTCTATAGAGAACATAACAAGAGGGTAGCTTCATTATCCAAGGAAGGGATTAATATGGCTTCAGGCCATCTTACTTTCACTGAAATATGTGAAGGGGGAATTTTTGGGGAAGTAGCACCACAACCTTTTTGAGAGGATTGCTTTGGTTTACTTAAGGCCTTCTAGTCTCTTGCCATATGGAACTTTTTTTGAGAAAGTTTTGGTTAAGATGATTAGTTATGTCTTTTGACTATTTCAGCTGCCCCAAGCGCTGACTTGGATAATGTCTCTGGGATCTTATTATCTTCTTTAGGGACATATTTGGCTGATTGGTTTTCTGTGCATATTATGAGAGGATTCATACTAGTATAAGATGCCCATTTATTGATAGTTGTTGGATTCAAAGTGAGCATATACTCCTCTTGTATTAGCTGCTGATGTACTTCTAGATAGATGTTAAGTTCCACATGTTGAATTTGCTATTATTTTGGATGATGTACCCTATTACCTTTGATTTAATAGAATACCAAAGAACTGTTTTTTTTGTCTGAAAAAAAATAAAAATAAAAAAAAGAATCTATAATATATATTACCTGCATAATTATATTACCTAATTAACTTCTTACCACCTGAGTGAAAGAAAAGCACATGTTTATGTTTCCCAATAAATCTCAAGCTAGCTGGTTAAGATCCAACTGAAAACATACATAGTAACCTCATTAAATAGCTTACAGCACACTCGTTATAACAATGTTATTAAACAATATACAATCATAATTATAATGGTCATCCATAACCGACCAACCTCACATTAACATATTTACCAAATTGGGGAAATACTTTGTCAGCTGTTCGCACATATTTATATCGTTGAATATTTAAAGATTTACATGTCCATCATGAAATTGATAAAATTTAAAAAGTTCGACATTTGTTTTATTTAAAAATAAAAATTTTTCAAATATTTTTTAAAAACATAATATAAAGTCAAAAATTTTGAGCCAAAAATCAAAAGTATGGTCTAGTTTAGTCGATACTAATAAGTAAGTTCCTTTCCTGCTTTATTTGCCTTCTCTAAACTTTTACCTTCTTGGGAATTCTCTGCCATCAATGCAACAGGTCTCTTGGGTGGACTCCTTACAACCTGGAACCCACTTAGGGTTAAGTGTCGTGCCTTCCAGACTTGTACTGGCCTCCTCGTTCAGGCCTCTTTCCATGGTATGGCTTCACCCATTGCCATCCTTAATGTATATGGCCCCTACAAAGATCATGAACTTTTATGGGAAAAGGAACATAGAGGGGGCACTCTTAGCATTCCGAATCTTGTTCTAGGAGGGGACCTTAATCTCACACTGAACTCCTCAGAGATTTGGGGACAAAAGGCTTCCCCTGATCCCCTCTCACTACACTTCTTGTCCCTTTTTGACTCGGTGGGTCTTGTGGATTTAGCTCCTCAGTATGCTGGCCCTACTTGATGGAATGGTTGTGTGGGTGCTGATGGTATTAGTAAAAGATTAGATAGATTTTTAATCTCAGCATCTATGATTCCATCTCTGGGGGTATAAGAAATCTAAACCGGTTCAGCATTGCTCTGCGTCTCAAAAACTTCTGGAGAGTTCTATTAAATGATGGATTGTGGCATCGGGTACTCTCCAACAAATACTTGAAACACCAAATGGTGGTAGCTTGGCTCAGAGGTAAAAGGTTTTGTACTCGTGGGGTATATACTATATGGAGGGGTTTTTTACAGACTCTCCCCTGGTTGGGAAGTCACCTTGCTTGGCAGGTGGGTAACGGAAATGATATATTGATTGGTATTGACCCGATTATTGGTGTCCCTTCCTCTCTCTCCCTTCCAGTCAAGCTAAGATCCTTTCTGGAGGATATGGACATCAACACTCTCTCGCAGGCTCGCAATACTTTACTACACTCCTAGAATTACTGGTACACGGCCAAGGATTTGTGTATTGATGGGTTTTGGAAACATGCCTGGGATGCTTATACGAGGGGTCTGGATCTTTGTGGTATTCATCTCACAACACAATCTGATACTCTGTTATGGAACTTTAACAAACATGATGGCTCTATCTCTACTAAACTTGTATATGACTGCATAGTTAAATCTTTTTCCCCATCTTTTGGTAATCGACTTCACACTTTATTATGGTCCAGTGCAATCCCTAGCAAAATTGTAAGCTTTATATGGTTGGTTTTAAGGAACAAAATTCTTACCTGGGATAACCTTCAGAAACAAGGTCGGTCTGGTCCAGGTATATGTACTCTATGCTATGCTGATGAGGATTCAGTCATACATATCTTCTCATACTGCACTGTTTGGAAGAATGCTTTTGATCACATATGTGTACAGTTTCAGTTTCCTCCTCCTCCTCACGCTGACTCTCTTGTTATATTTGTGGAAAATTGGGCTGTAAATTTCCCTAGACACTCAACACTATGTACTATCCCTTTCCATATTATGTGGGCCATATGGAAAGCGTGGAACCTGTCCTTATTCAAAGGAAAGAAGTTGTTTGTTCTTAGCATTGTGCAGTAGATCACTAATTCTATGCAATTATATTCTTCTGAGACTGTCAAAGTTAAAAAGGTCAGGAAGATTGGGCATCCTCCCTGCATGATCTACCCCTGTGGATTTTTCGATGGAGCCTCTGCAACAAATGTTGCCGGTGTTGGATACAGCTTGCACCTGAATGAGTCACACTTCTTTGAGTTTACCCTAGGGATTGGAAATGGCTCCAATACAAAAGAAGAATTACTTGGCCTATGGGCCCTTCTGCTTTCATCCCAGATGATGGGGATTCCCTTATCCCACATATTTGGTGACTCTTCAATTATCATCAACTGGGAAAAGGGTTCCACTTCTCTTTCCCCACCAGATCTCTTTCACTGGTGCTGAGAAACACAAAAGCTTCTTACTAGCTTTCAGGATCTGTCTTTCAGCCACATCTACCGTGAAAACAATAGGATTGTAGACCGTCTCTCTAAAACTGCTCTCTCTTTGTCTCTGGGTTTTGGTTGTTTCTCAGAATTTATAGAGGACCATTTGGTCTCATATGATACCTTCCATCTCTTTTGAGTCTTGTTCGGGGAGCTTACTCCCCTTTCTGACTAGTTGATTTGCTGCTCCTTGAGTGGCCTCTTTTAGATTGCTGATCTGATCCCTTTGGTTCATGGTAGTTGGGGTTTGATGAGACTGATCCCCTCCATGATGAGACAGTTGACTGATGGGAACACTCACTCTATTGTCTTGCCTTTCCCCCTGGCTGCATTTGGATGTGACTTATTGTTGTATGAGCTGTATTCTCTTTGAGATGTAACCCATATTTGGGATGGTGCTATTGATGCCTTTTGATTCTTAATAAGAATAATAAGGACAGGCTTTTTTCTTCCTAGAAAAAAGTAACAGGGAAAAGATTTTGATCTAACGTTTTAAAAAATTGTTTTAGCTTAACTATTATAAAATAAATATATTGATGAAATTGAAAAGTTTTTATTTTTATGAAAATAAAATATAGAAATGTATGTTTTTTTGTTAGAAATTTAAATTAAGTTAGTATTTTGTTTTTTTAATGATATTAATCAAATAAGTTATGATTTTTTAATTTGTTATAATTAAAATAAAATTAGAGATAATATATGAGTGTTTATATAAAAACTGGATGTTTTTTTTAAAATAAACATGAGTAACTGGATTTACTAATGATAAAGATAAAGTTTGTGAAGTATTTTGAATTAAAAGGTTCACAATATAAGATAATCCAAAAAGATTTTCAAAAATTTTATGAAGCTTTTAATGTTTTTGGGGAAGGGGAAAGTGTAAAGTCATCTTCAATCTTTTTATAAGATTTGAACCTTAAGTTTGTACCACAGGAGAGTGGAATTTTTATGAAAACTAAACTTGACACAACCCAATCAAACTAAAACTTATAGGTTATGAAGCTTTTATTTTATAAATCATTGAAAAATATATATAAATAATTGTTAAAAGGTTAGTATTGTGGTGCAAAATAAGTAATAAGACAATGAATGAAAGCAGGCTTTTTATAAAAACACATTTTTTTATTGTTATTATAGAGTTAGAATTTATAATCAAGTTTTTTAACAAATAAAATTTACAATAATTTTTTATGTAATAACATTTTTATATATTTTTTCATTTGAAAACATATATGGTAGTGTAACTATTATATGAAATATTGTTAAAAATTTTATTTGTTAAAGAGGTATTTAAGAGTTAATTGATTATAAGTTTTAGTTTTATAATGATAATGGTTAATATCCAAGACTAACTTTAGTCTATGAAACCTTAAGAAAAAAAGTAATTAATTTTTTGGTTTTCTTTAAAATTTGAAGGTTAGGAAGGTTTATATTGTAACAAATATTTTGAAACTCAAATTTAATATGAGCATCATGGCTCTCTACCATAAAGTGATTTTCATTCTCATCTTCTAGATTCAGGTTGATGGCCTTCTTATAATATCTTAATTTTCTTTCAACTTATAAAGTTTTCTCACACCAAACTTTTCTTTTAAACTTAGATGTAATAATATTGTTAATATTATCTCTATTTTGCAAAGTGACATTTTTGTCAATTCCCGAGTTCTTTATAATAACAATAAAAATATAAATATGTTTTTTTATCAAAATTCTTCTCTTTACATTGAATCATTCATTTTCCTATTACTTAATCTCTATTCAAACTCTTTTTAGAATTTACTTAATAAAAAGTTCACTATAAATTTTAATTATTTTTAGACTTACCTATAAAAGTGAAAGTCTACCTAGCATACCTATCATATTAATTGATATAATTTTTTTTATTACTGAAAAAAAAAACTTTTGTAATTGGTTTATTTATTTACTTAAAAAAAAATTATTTGTTCTATTCAAAGTGGACAATGTTTAAAAATAAAAAAATAAAAATTTTGTGATTGGGTTTTTTCTTTATGTTTTTAAAGATTATTTGTTCTATCAAAATTTGGAATTAAATGATGATGATGATGGTTAATGTAACATCCCCTCAGAGCATGACTAGAAAACATGAAGTGTAAGTAAAATGACCTTGACACTCATATAAAGGTTATATATATAGCATGGCTAACTTTTAAACTTACACATGATTGAGTGATGGCACAATTCGAAGAGAAAACCGTGGGAATGGTTCCCTTAATAGGAAAATGGTGTAACCATTTAGCCACTTGTCATTTTTTGGTGAGCAACTCTTAGTTACCACCGCCAAATGGAAAACATTTTGGTTTTCATTTGCACTTATTTATTGGCGAGTGGAGGAACGAGGGGAAAAGGCATGTTCAGTCTATGATCATGAAGCACGAGTGGAGCGTGAAATATTTTTCCTTTGAGACATGGCAAGGAAAAGGGAAGCACGCCACGAATGGAGAGACAATTCACTGAAGAGGACATGGAAAAATATCACCCAATCACTGAAACCCAGTATGCGTTTGGGTTTCTATATGCTTTGGATTTGCAGCATGAGAGTAGAGTTTTTTTTCCTACAATTTTCAGTTTATTCAATTCTATCTAAACCTACACTACCTAGGATTCTTCCAATTCTGTGAATTTCCTTGAGGTTAGAGTTTCTCTCCTTAAGTCTAAGGATCTTGGTTTCCTACATTTGGTTGTCTGCGATGTTGTGACCTATGATTGTTTTGTATGTAAACTTTGTGAACTGACTACTTGCATTTTTTACTAGGATATATTTTGGCATTCGTAAGGATCTGTCTTCTAACTTCTATAGCAAATTGATAAATGCGTGTGATATATGGATAAATGTTTTCTAATTTCCTCCCATAGTGCATGAATCTAAATTCAAGAATGGATGCCGATGATTCTGGTTTTTATTTTTACGTGTGCAATGCCAACAATTTGCTATTAAGATTGATAATTACTTTGCCAATGATTGGCTATTAAGATATGGAAAATTGATCTTTACTTTTCCAGCGATTTACTATTTCATTAAGATCTGGAAAATTGATATTTCCTTTTCCAACAATTTACTATTTCATTAAGATCTAGAAAATTGATATTTACTTTGTCAGCGATTTAATGAAATATTTACTTTTCTAGCGATTTACTATTTCATTAAGATATGGAAAATTGATATTTACTTTGCCAATGATTTACTATTTCATTAAGATCTAGAAAATTGATATTTCGTTTTCCAGTGATTTACTATTTCATTAAGATATGGAAAATTGATATTTCCTTTTCCAACAATTTACTATTTCATTAAGATCTAGAAAATTGATCTTTATTTTTCCACCGATTTACTATTTCATTAATATTTGGAAAATTGATTTTTACTTTGCAAGCGATTTACTATTTCATTAATATCTCGAAAAATTGATCTTTACTTTGCCAATTATTTACTATTTCATTCAGATCTGAAAAATTGATAATTTCTTTGTCAGTGATTTACTATTTCATTAAGATCTGGAAAATTGATCTTTAATTTTACAGTGATTTACTATTTCATTAAGATCTGAAAAATTGATATTTACTTTGCCAACAATTTAATATTTTATTAAGATCTAGATTTTGATTCTCTTTTGGCTGCATTTTTTGGGGGTCTTTGCAAGATATGGGAGTTGATACTCCACTACCAACGATTTTCTATTTTATGGTGATATGATTACAAAATTTAAACTAACCATTTCTAGTTTTTAATGGATTCAAGTNTATATATATATATATATATATATATATATATTTTTGCATGGTTTAGTTATATTCAAATATACTCTTGGTTGTATAAATGTAGATGTATTGATTTTGATATATTCATAAATTGAACTTAAAGTATGAAATATGTGTGTGTGTGTGTGAAATAAATATATATCAATATTGGATTAATATTATCTATGCCTTTGAATAATTTTTGTGTATATTAAAATATATATATGCATTGGATTACGACTATCCATGCCATTGAATAGTCTTTGTATATTAAGACTATACCATCATTGATTTAAGAATATTCATGCTCTTGATTAGGTTTTTTTTTTTTTTGTGTGTGTGTGTGTGTGTGTGTAATGGATTACAATTATCCATTCCATTGAATAGTTTTTGTATATTAAGAATATACGAGCATTGATTTAAGAATATCCATGATCTAGAATAAGTTTTTGTGTATATTAAAATATATATTAGCATTGGATTACGATTATCCATGCCTTTAAATAGTTTATGTATATTGAGAATATATCAGCATTGGATTAAAATTATCCATGCCTTTGAATAGTTTTTGTATATTAATAATATACCAGAAGGAAAACCTTATAAGGAAGGAAAGTAGTAATTGGCAAGTATTCTCAGTGGAAGAGATTGGCAGTGAATCTGCCATGAAATTGTAAATCTTCTTTTGATAAAATAATGTAAAGAATAATAAGCTTTGGTGGACGTAGCCTCATGGATGGGGTGAACCATGTATATGATGTCTCTCTTTTTGTTCTATGTTTCTTTATGTTTTCATATACTCATTTTTATTATGGTATTTGATGTATGGATGATGCACAATAAATCCTTATGATACATTATCTTTACTGGTGCAATAGTCTATGAAAAACACTCACAAGAATACAGTTAAAGGTATATATTTCAGGGAGGAAAGATATTTGGATAGTTAAATGATTCAATACCTTTTGTTTAATATTTTGATTTCAATATCTTGATTTATAGGTAAGTAATTAACAATTTGTAAGATCTTACTACCATGGCATTTAATTATGGTAAAGTGTTAGTAATTTTTACAATGTGAGAAAGATGAAATAAAATAATGAGAAATTGTGATGTTAGTCTTCTAATGTATGTATTAGTTTTTACAATTATGCGATTTCACACTCTCAAGAGACTAGCATGGTTGACTTGTTGGTTATAGTAAAAGTGAAAAAATTACCCCTATTTTCTCATATTTTACATTGAAGAATTTAGAGGAATGTTACAAATCATATGAGACCTCAAGTTGCAACACTTGGGCCTTTATGGGTGGAACGTAAATCAGAAGGCACAAGTTGGATAAAATAATGATTGGGTGGTTACATATAATAGAAAGCAATAAGGTAAATATTGGGAAAGACTTGCCCTCTCGTACTATGAGTCATTTGTATTATAGGGGATGAGCTGTAAGTATATAACTAATCCGTGTTGAACTCACTAATGTGACCTTTAGAATGCAAATTAAAGTAAGTAGAAAATAAGATAATTATTTATTTTATATATGTCTTTCTCCTTGTCATGA
Source organism: Pseudotsuga menziesii (assembly GCA_001517045.1). NCBI lineage: Eukaryota > Viridiplantae > Streptophyta > Pinopsida > Pinales > Pinaceae > Pseudotsuga > Pseudotsuga menziesii. Next base: position 25,988 of record LPNX010829148.1, on the reverse strand, counting down.
TGAATGCGCGATAAATTTTGAAATTCATTTAGTAGGAGATACAATGATGAAGGTGAACTAACCTTGCATCTTTTGCATGATAGGAAGTAAATGAGGGGCGCAAAGTTCCTTCGAGAAACCTATGGAGGGATGAAGATTATGCTCAAACAAGAGTGATGAGTTGGTCATCTAAAACAAGATAAGTACCATTTTTGGGTTTTGAGTATAAACATGATTCCTATAAAGATAAATTTGGTTAAGCATTATAAAAAATGACCTTACAATATTTTTAAATGCATAGTCCATAGATTTGTTACAACATAGTGTTGTGGACCACTAAATAGTATGTTTATCCTTTGGGAATTTGAAATGAATAAATTAGATTCCAATTAAACTAATACAAGGAAAAACCATAAGAAGAAATATCTAGATGTTATAACCACGTCAAACATTGTAAAAATATTAAAAAATAGGACAACCATTATCCTTTAGTCATATGACCTATCCCTTGTATATGAAGTATTTGAATGATAACCCGTGAAAAATTGGAGGTGTCAAATCAAAGGAAAACTATGTGTCTTTAGAAAAATGCATTGCTAGGAAAAAAAACATTTGTTGGAGACATTAGACATTGATTAATAGGAATTAAGGTTACGATTTCAAAGTGTCCTTAATGTTTTATGAAGTGCCTCTTTAAAAATTTCAAATGCTAAGTGGTAACACTTCCATTTTCACACATTATTGTAAAAGTGTGTTGAAAACATAGTAAAGGATCTTGTTAGTCAGGACAATAGATGTATGACTGCTTAATACTTCAGTCTTAATAAATATTGACCCATTTTGGTGTATGTTGTTGGTAACGAATTAATGGTGTTGTAAAAGTAAGTGACTAAATAGAATATATTGGAATTGATTATTAGAGATAAATCCACTTATGGGTAAGTGGTGATTTTAGTCTTATTTGACTTAGTATGGGTATATGATTATATGAGAAGCTAAGGGGAAGTATTCTACAAATAAAATTTTCACCTTATGACTATGTTATGAAATGTTGCGTTAACAAATAGTTTTGGATACTATTAGTATTTCCTGTGACATTATGAAAAACGAGATCATTGAAAGTACTTATTATTGTGAGTTGAGTTTCAACAAAGGAATCTCATTTGGAAAGTTGGGTAATGATGATAGAGGTATGTACCTTTATGATTCTACATATAAAAATCAAATAAAATGAATATCAGTGACATTAAAAGTGCACAGGTATAAATAAATAACATTATATCACCTGTTATGCAAAGAAAGGGGTGATTCAAATAATTATATTGCACTTATGAATTTTAATTAGGAAAGAAATTGATTGCCTATACCAATTGAATAAAGATAAAATAGAAAGTTGATTGAAATTGTTCATCAGTGGGAATCGTTACATGAAATATTAATTGTTATACAATTTGATATTGTGACTAACTTTTCATGGTGAAGTGCACGTATCAGGGACTTGGTTATGAAAATAATATAAAGAGCCATAATGGGAACCAAAGTTCCATGATTGCAAGCAACCAGATGATACAAGAGACATTTGGCACATGTGAAACTAAAAAGAAGAATGTACACGAGGTACATGCTTCCCTTGAGCCAACTAAGAACTGATATGCATCTATGGGGACGCCCAAGTGTAAGACATATGGTTATATTTCTTTCCACATGAACTTACACTATAAGAGAATATCACGAGAGTAAGGGATCCGTGAAGAACCTCCACGTATCATGGTGTTTGGAAAGGAAGCACTTGAGCTCGGTGAAGCACCCTGAATAGCACATGTAGGAGATATGCTTGAGAAGGGGTATCATCCTCATGTTGGGTAGCTTGGATTAGTACTTGGAGTACTATTGGCACTATGTTTGTTTGGATGGAGGGCATCCAAGAGGAACAAGAAGGAATTTAATAATAATTGTAAAAAGTATATGCGTTTTCGTTCCTATGAGGTAATGTTCTTATCTATCGATAAATAAAGTGAGCAGAAATACTTGAACCATTATAAATCCTAAAATTAAATAGTGTTGGATTATTGATTTATGCCTAAAACAGTTGATGTTGATCATAGTAGACATACAGTGGTATGTTTCGTATTTCGGGTTGGTGGCCTAAAAACACATGATGGAATCCTATTAGCCTAAAGGATTAAAGTACGCATGAATAATTTCCATAAAGGTGACACTCTAAAAGAGGATGAGTAAAACATGATTTTACTTATGCAATATTCTGTTGACATTCGAAGTATGTATGAACATGATAATATTTTGGGTAGACATTGTGATGCCTTACAAATTACAGGTTATGAAGGATAAAAGCTACCAGGAATCACAAAGAATTGAAGGAGATCAAAGTAAAGCTGAAAAACATCACGGAGAATGTGGAAGCAAGCAAGGGGGAAGGAGTGGAAAAGGCATGTTCAGTCCGTGACCATGAAGAATGAGCGGAGCTTGAAATATGTTTCCATTGAGACAAAGCAAGGAGAAAGGGAGGCACGCCACAATTGGGGAGAGAATTCGCTCAAGAGGAAGGACAAATATCACCCAATCACTAAAATCTGGTATGTGTTTGGGTTTCTATATGCTTTGGATCTGCAGCATGAGAGTAGAGTTTGTTTTCCTACAATTTTCAGTTTATTTGATTCTATCTGAACTTATACATTTCTCATGCCTACGATTCTTCTTAATCACTGGAGTATGATTTCTAAGTCTGTGAATTTCCTTAAGGCTCGAGTTTCTCTCCTAAGTCTGTGTTTTCTTCATGCCCGAGGATATTGGTTGCATGCATTTGGTTGTTTGCAATATTGCGACCTACGATTGTTTTGTATGTAAACTTTGTGAGCTGACTACCTATGTTTTTTACTACGATATATTTTGGCATTCGTAAGGATATGTCTTCTAAATTTTGTAACAAATTGATAAATTCCTGTGATATATGGATAAATGTTTTCTAATTTACTCCCATAGTGCATGACTCTAAATTCAAGAATGGATGCCTACGATTCCAGTTTTTGTTTTTACATGTGCAATGCCAACAATTTTCTATTAAGATTGATAATTACTTTTTGAATGATTGGCTATTAAGATCTCGAAAATTGATCTTTACTTTTCCAGCGATTTACTATTTCATTAAGATCTGGAAAATTGATATTTCATTTGCCAACGATTTACTATTTCATTAAGATATGGAAATTTGATCTTTACTTTGTCAGCAATTTACTATTTCATTAAGATCTGGAAAATTGATATTTCCTTCCCCAACGATTTACTATTTCACTAAGATCTGGAAAATTGATATTTCATTTTCCGATAATTTACTATTTCATTAAGATCTGAAAATTTGATCTTTACTTTGTTAGCAATTTACTATTTCATTAAGATCTGGAAAATTGATATTTCCTTCCCCAACTATTTACTATTTCACTAAGATCTGGAAAATTGGTCTTTACTTTGTCAATGATTTACTATTTCATTAAGATCTGGAAAACCGATCTTTACTTTGCCAACGATTTACTATTTCATTAAGATATGGAAAATGATATTTCCTTTTCCCTCGATTTACTATTTCATTAAGATATGGAAAATTGATCTTTACTTTTCCAGTGATTTACCATTTCATTAAGATCTGGAAAATTGATATTTACATTGCCAACAATTTTCTATTTTATTAAGATTTGGATTTTGATGCTCTTTTGGCTACCGTTTTTTTTGGGTCTTTGCAAGATCTCGGAGTTGATACTCCACTACCAACGATTTGCTATTTTATGGTGACCTGATTACAAAATTTAAACTAACGATTCCGAGTTTTGAATGGATTCAAGTTCTGACCATTTCCAATCTGCATGTATTATAGTTAAAACCGTAATTTTCCTTGATAATGTTTTTCGTTGATCAGTGGTCATAGGATCTAACCCCACTGCAACTATGGTTTCATGTTGGCACGTTGAGCTATGCTTTGAAGCATTTCGTTAAAGTTTGACAGATGTTTTATTAAAATATGGTATATTTCGGATATGACTTATCAAATGGNTATATATATATATTTTCTTGCATTGTTTAGTTATATTCAAATGTACTCTTGGTTTTATAAATGTAGATGTATTGATTTTGATAGATTCATAAATTGAACTTAAGTATGAAATATATATATGTGTGTGTGTGAGAAATAAATATATATCAGCATTGGATTAAGATTCTCCATGTCTTTGAATAGTTTTCATATATTGAGAATATACCAGCATTGATTTAAGATTATCCATGACTTTGAATAGTTTTTGTGTATATTAAAATATATATATGCATTGGATTACAATTATCCATGCCTTTGAATAGTATTTGTATATTAAGAATATACCAAAATTGATTTAAGAATATACATGCTCTTGAATAAGTTTTTTTTTTTTTTTTTGTGTGTGTGTGTGTATATCGGATTACAATTATCCATACCTTTTAATAGTTTTTGTTTATTAATAATATACTAGCATTCATTTAAGAATATCCATGCTCTCTAATAAGGTTTTGTATATATTAAAATATATATGAGCATTGGATTACGATTATCCATGCCTTTGAATAGTTTATGTATATTGAGAATATAACAGCATTGGCTTAAGATTATCCATGCCTTTGAATATTTTTTGTATATTAAGAATATACTAGAAGGGAAACCTTACAAGGAAGGAAAGTAGTAATTGGCCAGTATTTTCAGTGGAAGAGATTGGCAGTGAATGTGCCACGAAATTGTAAATCTTCTTTTGATAAAATAATATAAAGACTAACAAGCTTTGGTGGACGTAGCCTCATGGATGGGGTGAACCATGTGTATGATGTCTCTCTTTTTGTTCTATTTTTTTTTTTTAAGTTTGTATATACTCAATTCCATGATGGTATTTGATGTATGGATGATGACAATAAATACTTATGATACATTATCTTTATTGGTACAATAATATATGAAAAACACTCACAAGCATGCATTTAAAGGTATATATTTCATGGATGAAAGCTATTTCGATAGTTAAATGATTCAATATCTTTTGTTTAACATTTTGATTTCAATATCGGTAAGTAATTAACAATTTGTAAGATCTTACTACCATGGCATTTAATTAGGGTAAAGTGTTGGTAATGTTTACAATGTGAGAAAGATGAAGTAAAATAATGAGAACTTGTGATCCTAGTCTTCTAATGTATGTATTAGTTTTTACAATTATGTGATTTCACACTTCCAAGAGACTAACATGGTTGACTTGTTGGTTATAGTAAAAGCCAAAAATTTACCTCCATTTTCTCGGATTTTACATTGAAGAATTTAGAGGTATGTTACATTTAACGTCCTTGTGTTCGTTTGTTCAAAGAACTTTCAGAGGTCACTATAATTTTAACAAGTTAAAAAAACTTGAAAAGTCAGAATTACCACAAAGATTATGAAACATAAGAATAATTATTTTTCTTTAAATAACTAAAAATTCTTTATAAATAATAAGAAAAATATAAAACATTTATTTCAAAATTTTCAAAAGTTATCTCAAGAAGAAGCTAACCATTAAATTTTAATATTAAAATTTCAAATCAATCTTTAAGAGGTAAAATAGTCACCTTTCAACCAAAAAAAAATTAAACAAAAATCATAATTTTATTTAATTCTTATTAAAAATTATAATCTAAATACATAGTATTTAAAAAAAAACGATTAAAAAAAATCATATTATTCTAAACTACAAGAGAAAAATATGTTGTTCTGAATAAAATCTCGAGTTTAAATGAGGCACATCACAATTTATCTCCAAGGCTTGTACTCATGCATGACAAATCTAGGATAATGGTGTCCAATTAATTAAATTATGTATATCGTTTTGACTTACAACACCACTGTCCAATTAATTATGTAATGTCACTTAAAACCTGAAAATGTTGGTAAACATTTGGAATCAAGCAAATCGACTCTTTAAGGAATCGCTCTTGTTATTTTATTGGAATTCGGCGAATTAAAAACTGGACACTTAAAAAACTTCTGAATCACATGCTTAGATATTTTGGTTCAAATATGGTATTGTTTTTCTAATAAATTTGATTTTTTAACGGTTTAAATTTGTTTTTTTAATTATTTGGAATTTTAAGGATTTTTAAAAAAACCATCAAAGAATTCTGAAAGAAAAATTATTTTTGAACTGTTTAAATTTGTTTTCTTAATTATTTGGAATTTTAAGGATTTTTGAAAAAACCATCAAAGCATTCTTAAAGAAAAACTATAAAAATAGTTGAAATTATTATATATGTAAAACATAAAAATAAAAAAACAACTAGACAAAATATAGGTTGATAAGTTTTTTTTAGGTAAATGAGAGTTTGAGTGCTATTGTTTTCAAAATCTTATATTCCACTGTTGGTTACAAACTGTTCTAAACTTGGGAAGTTAAATTTAATGGGTAGAAGATCCACAAATATTAAACATTAAATACAATAAAGATTTACAATATATATAATTTTTTTAATGGTCACCAAATATGTTTGGCAGTCACCAAGTATAAATATAGATATTTTAGTTTCTATTTAATGTAATTTTCTCTAAACAATTATAATTTTGTTATTTATTACATTATTTTTCTCTAAACACTCATACTAACAAGGTGTCTAAAATTGTACCTCCCAAAACAATTCTTGGTAGTGTAAGTGAATATATGAAACATAATAGAAATGCTTTGAGACGAGAATTAGTGAAAAATAAAAATGTAGTCAACTCACAATTTATAGGAGACATGGAGTTGAAAAAGTTATTGGATCAAGTAGTTGTTAAGAAAAAGTTAAACTTTGGTTGGAAATGACAAATATGCCCACACCATTACATATTTGATTTTTTTCTAACTATTTTATTGTTATTTTAAATTACTTTTGCTTCATGCTATGGCGTATTTTCTCTCATAGATGAAAAGGTTAAACATGGATTTGAACCTATTGCTCCTTATAATGAGGTAATTTTAAATTAAAAATACTTCCTTTTAAGTAAAGGTTCTTAGAAGTAGTGGTACTTACATGAAAAAATAATCCCAATTAAAGTTTGATCAATACAATTTCTAAGTGTATTATCTTACCATTTATGCATGTTAGGCAATTGTTTCCAATAATGAAGTGGAGGAAAACAAAATTTAAACTATCCTTCCAACTTATCATATGATTGTATATGAAATCCACATTCTTTTAAAGGTTAGTTATATCTTTTATAGTTTAATACAACTTAGTTTAAACTATTATTTATGGTTTTTGTTGTTTTTTTTTTTGTAATTTTTAATTCAAATGTGAATATTATGCTAGCCTAAAAATTACATAAATTAATTGCATAGAATTGCATTTACTCATTCTTATTTTTTTTTACTTTTTTTTATAATTTTTAGGGGTGATAACAATTTGCAGAAATTTTTGAGGAAAGCTAGTTTTTCATCTTACTATGAGGTAAATCATTGAAAATGAATTATTATTTTTTGATGCAAAGAAAACTAGTCAAATTTTCAACCATAAACCTTGGTTATTTTTTATTATATTAACATTGTTATTATGTGATGATAAAGATAAATAAATTTAGCCAATAAATAATATAAAATATTGTTTTGAGAATTATTTTTTTAATATTGTAATTTGAAAATAAGTTAAAACAACATTATGATTTTTCTTCCATATATATATAATATTATTAAATTTTGAGCATAGATGAAAGTCAAATATCTTGAAATTACCAACTTTATGTAAACACTATAGTAGTAATATAACTACATAATGTTTATATTTACTAAAAAATTAATATATATAAATGTTTTAATAATTATATTTGGATTTTGTTATTTAAGTAAAATAAAGAAATTTCTAATTAACAAATTTGTTATATATATATATATATATATATATATCAAGTGGAATTCACATTGAACATTAAATGACATCCATAATAAACCCTTATAAAAGTACTACTTCAAGCTAAATTTGATATTGTGTTTCTTTTACTGTTTATTTTATAGTGGTTTATAGAGAGAGAGAGAGAGAGAACCACCATAATGACATACAACTTTTGCTATTTTTTTTTGCACCATTTGTCATTTTGTGGTGAATTACACTACATATGTAGTGTAATTCACCACAAAATGACAAATGCTGGACAAAAGAATAACAAAAGATGGTGCTAAATATGGCATGGAGAAATTGCTATATTTTTTTGCACCATTTGTTATTTTGGGGTGAATTACACCCCACACACACACACACACACACACACATGTATATATATAAGGAAATTTGGTGGTTTGCACCAAAAGATTTCAATCCATGTAGGATTAGCTTTGGTGGTTTGTTTCACAAAACTTCAATCCACCTAGGATTAGCTTTGGTGTTTTGCACCACAAAACTTCAATCCACCTAGGATTGGTTTTGGTGGTTTACACCATACACCATGGAATGCCACATAGTCATTTAACACCAAAAGTAACATTTTTTATAAACTCCACTTTTACATCATAAATCTTAGCACCACATTAATATCCCCACATTATCTCCATTTTTGCACCACTATTTACAAATAGTAATACTAATGGGAAGATAAAATGGTCTTTTTCTTGTAATGCCCATATCATTAATTTTGATTCCTATTCATATGACTTATGCACTAAGTTTTTTTCCACGAGAAAAATAACATTTCCTTGTTATTCAATTCTAAATCAAAGGAAACTTTGTGCTTCAACAAGAGTACAATGACAAGCCACAGCTAGGAGTAGGTGTTCGATCACCATTCCAATACATAATAGGAGGTTCACCTCAAAATATTTAGTAATGGCTAAAAGCTAGTACTGCACAAGTATACAATATGTAGTGAGTCCTCAACCAAACATAGGCTCAAACCACTTCTCAAAAAACATAGACATCAAAAAGGAGCTATGCTAGAGGAAGGAGCAAAATAAAAGAAAATTATTCCCATTCCCCATCTTGAAACAAATTAGCAACATGATTCAAGTCCGAGCAGTCGACTGATCTAAGGAGACACTACTGGGATAGGCTACAGGTTCCTCCAAATCATCAAAGATGATATCTTAAAATCAATCCCCAAAGTACATGGAAGAGAACATAGTTAGATGAGCTAAATACTTCCATGCCAATGACATACTTCTTCAATAAATTCCAAGTAATATAGAATCCCATAAGGTAAAAGAAGTGCCTCCTTAGATAAGAGGTCTGCCTGAAGATTGAAATCTCTATAGACATGAGATATTTCGAGATGGGAAAAGTAAGAACGGAGAGTCAAGATCTCATGACACCAATTTGCAAGATCCAAAGTCTCTAAGGAAGCCTTGTCATTAAACCTGACTATAGAAGAGTCTCCTCTGATATGTAAATATGGAAGTCCAATATGTTTGGCGAAGGCAAGAAGAACCTAGAGTGCAAGAAGTTCAGATCGAGTGTTGGTACTCTGACCACAGCCAAGTTTCAAATGGAAATAATTTTCTTTGCTCAAAATGATGTGAACACTAACTCCAATTTTCTTTGCAAAGGCTCCATCAAAGAAGCCAACAAGGAATTCATAGACTGGTTCCAATCCTTTAAATCTCATGTTAGAACTAATAGCAGCCTTCACTTCATATCAATGTAGTTGATCGTGAATAGTGTGAATATCCAACTGCACAGAGGGTCTTCAATTATCGAATATGACTCTATTACAAGTGATCCCGAGCTTCCAGGTCATTAATAGAGGGGGATACTTTAGTTTTTTCTCCATCCCGGTCCATTTTACCATACATTACCTGAATGTTGGTTAATTCCATGATAAGTTGTGCTGAAGGGAAGCATTGAGTCCCACTAGAACACCCTTAGTAAATTTATAGTCAACAAAAATATGGTCAATCGATTCAGCATCCTCATGCCATAGGTAACAATAGCTAGGCTTTATCCATCCCTTCTTTTGAAGGTTGTCCCAAGTATTGATCCGATTGGCTAAGCAAAGCCACACAAAACAAATCACTTTTAGTGGTAAGTTGTATTTCCATATAATAACCATAATTTTTTTTAGGAAATTCAGTGCAATGAAAGGAAGCAATGTATTCGTATGCCAACCGGGCCGAGACCTACCTAGTCTTCTTATTATACATCCAAGCCAGTGAGTCTAACTTGTTACCCAGGAAGATACAACCATGTGAAAGTCCTTCAATATAATTGGTCCATAATACTTTTTGTGTGCCAGCCAGGTCCAAGTATTCAACAGAAAGCCAATACTTCTGGCCATAGTATTCTATACCCCTGAAATGTGCATTAGTAAGTGACAAGATACCGTAGTCCTCTAGATAAGATCCGAGCTACTCAGAAAGGACAAAATCAATACATAGACGAGCAATGGGGTCAACCCCAATCCTTATATCTCTGCCATTCCCCACTCTCTATCCGAAGGATTTAGTAATCCAAGACAATGTTCTAATAAATCCATTCCAAATATAAGAAGTACCCTTGACAGTGAATTCTTGAGTACAGATCCAATCCGCTAGTGACCTGTCCTTGAGATACTTGGAATTTACAATGTGAGACCAGATACCATTACCCTGTAATACCATCCAAAAGCACTTGAGTCTGAGAGCCTAACTAAACCACTCGAGATTCAAAATATTCCATCCACCTAACTCATAAGGCCTAGATATCTACTGCCAGGCCACTAAGTGACCTCTATGATGACCATTTGACCTTCCCCAAAGAAAATTGAATATAGCACGTCTCAAGAAATTCAGTATGGATTTGGGCATCCTCACCAGATTGAGCTAGTATATTGCTAGCCCCATCAATATGGATTTCACGAGTATCAGTCTACCACCAAGGGATAATAGTTTGTAAGTCCAATTGCTGACTCTTTTTTCAAATTTATTTATGAGCCAACACCAATCACTAACAATATAGCCCAGTGGATTCAATTAATTGCTCGAATAATTGAATCCTGAAGACAAAGGTTCCATTTTGTATGGAAGTAAGGCTGGAACATTAGCTCTAGTGAGCTCATCAATATCATTGTACAGAAAAGATGACTTCTCCTTACTGATTTTCATTCCCGTAGTAGAGCAAAAGAGATCTAATAACCCTTTATAATGTTGTCATTCCTTAGTAGTCCCTAATCCAAACAATATAACATCATCGACAAATAACAAATGGGTCATATTTAGGGAAGAAGAAACTCTTACACCCACTATATGACCATAACGTTGAGCATTAAATATCAGAAGGATAAGGCCTTCTATAATTAGTATGAACAGTAGGGGGGAGAGTGGACATCCCTGTCTCATGCATTCTACCCATCCCAAAATCCATTTGACACCAATGATAGGAATCCCAATTCAAAGAAGAACCAGTCTAAGGAAATTCTAATTAACCCTATCAAAGGCCTTGACAAGATCAAGCTTGAGGATAAAAACATGTCTATTTTTAGTTTTGATGGTATGGAGAACTTCCCGAGTTATGCCAATGGGATCTACAATCTTCCTATTGTGGATGAAGCCAATTTGATTCCAAGTTGTGATCAAATTTGAAGGGTGGTTCTTAATTTCAATTGGGAGGGAATTTATTCTTAGAGACCTTCGAATATGAAGGGAAATACAAATAATTGTACTTTAATTGACAAGTATAAATTAATTAAACCCTTTCACCAAAAAAATGCAAAAAATAAAATTGTTCTTTCAAATTTTTACAATTTTTAACAATTGAGCACCTCTTACAATTTACATGAAAAATTGATATATTCTCAATAAAACTTATTTTGAACACATTAAGTTGTCATGTGTGTATCACTAATTTTACAATTCAGTAACATAACAACTATTCTATTGTATTTTTTCAAGTTGGAGCACACTTCATTATACTAAAAAACTACTTAGACTATGCCATAACCATATTGGGGCATCCACGTGCAATCCAATCTGAGAGACGTAAGAATGGTAAAGACTTGGCACCGAAGAAAAAATAATATACAAGTTAGAAAACATTAAAAAAAAATTTCCTACATACCAAGCAAGTTAGCAAAGGTAGCATAACTGTGGTGAGGGCATCAAATTTTTTTGTTCAACACTTGTCGTTAGAGCATACATGTATGGGATGGAGGGGCAATGGAATTAATCCTAAGTCAATTGAATCCTTGCAACTGAGTGCATGTTTGAGTCTCAACAATATGCCTTTTAAATTGAACCAAAATACCTAAAGAAGTTTATTAATGGCTAGATTTTAAAAAGTTATAGGTGTGAGTAATTAAGGGCTCGAGGCTCTAAAATTTGTTGTGTTTTGTACGAGTCCACGATTGAGTGAATCGACAGTCACAGGTAGGAATTTAAGTTATTTAATGAAACAATTAATGTGTATCCCTCTATGTTGAAACTATTTTCCATGCTTATGCAGGACACTACCCTCTTTATTGGCTTACTAAAAGGCATGGTAATGAGGAATAAGACCTAAGATTATGGGCTTCACCTTCAAAGAATTCCTTGCAATCACATTGGTGAAGAGTGATAAGAAGATCACAACAATCCAAGATTTCAAATCTGAATTGATAGTGTTAATTAAAGACTTATATGGTAAATTTAATATAAGACTTACTTATAGTTGTCTCTTACTCTTTGTGTCTTGACACATTTAATATTTTATGGTTGTCTCTGTGCCTTGACCCAATTCATATTATAAGGTGAGGATGTGCATGAGCAATAATCCTTAGTTAAGACTATGAGATGAGGATTTAAAGGGAATAGGATCTAAAGACGAGTATTTTTTATATGTATTTTGGTGGCGCTAAAGACAAATGTTGTGAGAAATGACAAATGTTTGGAAAGAAGGAGGGAGATTACATCACGATCATGCCACCCATCAAATTGAAGACTATTCTTGAGCCAACAATTGTTTTTTTTTAAATTTTATTAATAACCATTGTCTCTCCATATAGTTTTCCCAATGACACCTCTCTATAGCAATGCATAAACCGATGTGCTTGTGATCCTACCTACATGCCATTATTTGTATTTGCATTACATCGAGTCAATGCTTATAGTTGTCGTGAGTCCATGATATTCATGCAAGAAATGAAGTCTTGTAGAGGAGGACTCTTCAAGCCTCCTTTTGAATTTCATTATGACGAGAAAAGAGTGGACATTGGTAGCGATGTTCACATAGGTAGTAGGCAGAAGTTTTGAGCTTGTTTCGGGCCTAGTAGTAGACTAGTATTTGTTCTTTTTTATTATAGTAGTAGTTGTTGACACATTGTCATACTTTAGACTGCAGTCCCAAGTGACTCCAATTTAGACTGCAGCGAGT
>LPNX010829148.1:0-10818 GCA_001517045.1 Pseudotsuga menziesii | reverse complement strand
AATTTACAAATTTTGAAACCCAAGAAAAAAATACCAAAAAAGCACAAGAAAACTACCTCAGTGGGATTAATGGAATAAAATGTTGACCTGGGCATGTGTAAGACGGATTCAGCCCATGACCCATCTCTCTTGATTCTTGTTGTAAGTACTCAGTAGCAGCAAAGGAGGTACCTACTACCAACCTGAATGAAAAGTAAAATAAACTTAGCAGTATAACAAGACAATGAAGAATCTATCATGTATAATTTATTACTTAATTAACTTTTTATTAACTATCTGTATATAATAATAACCAGTCTGCTAATTTATTACTTCATTAACTTTTTATTAACTATCTGTATATAATAACAACCAGACTGCTGTATGTTCTCAGTTAAATTTTAAGCTGGTTGAATCTCAAGTTTGTTAAATTCCAAACTCTTTTTAATCCAACTACAGCAGCATTAAAACCTACAGCAAACTCTTTTTAATCCAACTACATACTACAGCAGCATTAAAACCTACAACAAACTAATTATGACAATCTTATTAAACAAAATACAATTATACCTTACATTAACATATATTTCCAAACTGGGGAAATGCTTTGTCAGCCTGTTCGTTGAAGATTTAAAGATTTATGTCCCTTAAAGAAATTGATAAAATTTCAAAAGTTCGACATTTGTTTTTATTTAAAAATAATGATTTAATAAATTAGTTTTTAAAAATATTTAAAAACTTTATACCAAGATAAAGTCAAAACATTCGAGCTCAAAATGAAAAGTATGGTTAAGCGGATAGGGCTTTCATATCAATGATATTTTGGGGGATGGACTTGCTTGAGCGGATCATCAAGATCCAGCAAAACACGCAAAGTGTATGATCCAGATGATTTGAATCGTTGTTTGATCTTTTAACTAACTTTTACGTCGGTTTATATCAATGATAGTTTGGGGGATGGACTTGCTTGAGCGGATCATCAAGATCCATCAAAACATGCCAAGTGTATGATCCAGATGATTTGAATCGTCGTCTGATCTTTTAACTAACTTAACTAGCTGCATGTCAGATTCATTAAGGCGAATGTTATATTTGTTAGTGTTTCGTTTATGTTTTGTTTAGAAATTACACGTCATGATAGCCGCAGTTAGACCTCTCTGGCAGCTACACCGACTTATGGTACCAGTTAGACGTCGTAGTTAGACGTCGTGGCAACAACAGTGACCTCATGGCAGCTACACCGACTTATGTCCCGCACACAAGAGTTGGTTATGAGATCATGGTTGAACATCATGGCGGTGGTGCATACGTCTCTGTGCATTCAAGCTACTTGTTGCTGGGATCATTCATTCATCCGTGCTGCTGGGATCCGAAAGATCTTTATCCATACACGATCTTCGAGTTTCTGTACCGTGCATTGGAACCGATGTTTTAGGGAGCTTCAAATCTTGATCGGTGATAACCCGCGATTGGATAGTGAAACTGTTTCATGTTTTGTCAAAGAGGACATACAGGGAGTGTTACAGAGACTACTTCGATAACTTGCGATTGTTTCAAGCCACTGGAGTTACGATTCTTCTGGGTTTTCGGTGGTGGAAATCCAAGATTGAGATCGAAGCCCAAGTCATAGTTTTGTTGTTATTAATTCTGTCTCATATTTACTTGGAATGGACTAAATAAATTACAGGTGGGGTTGATGTTCTACATTTGTATCTTCTCGACATCTTCCTCTTTATTTGGAGCAGTTTATGTGTTCCCCTTCTAGAAAGATTATCTTGTAAAGGATAGGATGACAGATATGTACACGCTGAGTGTGTATTACATTTGCAGTACGCTATGCGATATGGTGGCCCATATTCTGTATCCCGTGATATTCATGTCCATTGTCTATTTCATGGCTGGTACTCTGTGATGTGTCATGTACTTGACCAATTCAACCATCAAATTACCAAACAAATATTCTATTTACTCTGTTGGAATAAGGGTTTTCTATTTAGTGTGCTTGAAAACTCATTGCAGAGCACCGTGCATTAAGCCTTATTACTGAAAAGAAAATAAAGAAAGATGTCATCTACAGTTTTAGCTGAGCAAACCCCTGATGGTATGAGTGGTATTATTGAGAAGCTAATGTCCAATGGAATTAACAATCTTCGGGTGCAGGATAAGTATATCTTGCCGCCCCACGAACGCCCTCAGATGTCTGAAGTCTCTTATTCTGAGAGCATTTCGGTGGTGGATCTCCAAGACCTCGATGGCCATAACAGAACATAGATAGTCCAAGAAATCAAATGGGCATGTGAAGAGGATGGGTTTTTCTAGGTACCCACTTCAATGACTCTTTATTATCAACAATTCTCCATCCTTATTACTCTTCTTTTATGTTTTATCCTCTCATTACATTAGTAAAATAAATGGAGTGCGACAAAATCAAATTGCTGAGGGAGTTAATTTTTATCAATATTTATTCACGGGTTTGAAATTGTGAAAATAAAATTTACATTTTCACTTAATTTATAAAATATTATAATATATTTTTTCATAATTATGTAATTTTTTATGTTTTAGATTTATAATTTAGTGTAGAAAAATATAAATTATTTTTTTAAATGGTTTATTAAAATAATTTTTTATCTAAATTGTAAGAAGATGAAAAAAATAAGTTCTCAATATTTATATTATGGATTTCTTTTGAAATTCTAAATAAATAATTCTAAATTGTAATAACAATCTACCGTTCTTAACCTTCACATTTATAACAATCTACTGTTCTTAACCCTTCACATTTAACATGTGATGAGGTTGTGGCTCTTTCTCATACTCAAATACCCTTACAATAAGGGTATTATGTAATCTTAAGATATGTATGTTATAGACTATTGCACCTGGAATTGCTTCTGCAATTGCTGTAGATAAGTTCTGTAATAGTTTGTTTTATATTGGAATTAAAGTAAAATAGGTTCTGTAATTGATGTAAATAGGCTCTCTAATAGTGGGTTTTATACTGGAATTAAGGTAGTTTCTGATTGCAATAGCTGTAAATATATAGGATCTGTAATAGTTGGCTATATACTGGAATTAATATAATGACTCAGCTTTAAGTTCAATATTTGAGTGACTGTATATTTTATTGGCCACAAAATGTTGATCCGGTTGAGTACAGATAGTGAACCATGGCGTTCCAGAGACGGTCATGAAAAGCATGATCGAAATCGCCAAAGAATTCTTTGAAATGCCCATGGAAGATCGAACATGTTTGTACGCGGAGAAACCTAGGCAGTTGGTTTGTCTTTCTACAAGCACCAATGTTAGCAAAGAAAAAGTCCATGATTGGAAGGACTATCTCATGCATCCTTGTCATCCTTTAGAGGAAGTCATCGCTTCTTGGCCTGAAAAATCTGCATCCTACAAGTCGGTACGATGCAACAAACTTTAGATACAAATCTTCAAAAATGTCCTGTAACTTGTTTTTCTTATGCTTTATTTTTTTTTACAGAGAGATTGCTGGCAAGTACTCTACGAAGATGAGAAAACTATGTTTAAGGTTGTTGGCAGCCATTTTAGAACTTGGATAGAATTTTTGGAAAACACGACCAATTGATGGCTATAAATTACTATCCTCCATGCCCAAATCCAGATCTTACCCTTGGTGTACTAGGCCATTCAGAGGCAGGCGGCATCACTGTTTTAATGCAAGGCGATGTAGGTGGTCTGCAAGTACTAAAAAATGGAAAGTGGGTTGCTGTAGAACCTGTAGCTAATGCATTTGTTGTCAATTTGGGAGATCAATTGTAGGTTAGTAAACCCTAGGTGGATAATTTTCATTTCTTAGTAAAACTTGCAGATTGTTTTAATTATAATTATTGTGTTTCTCGTTGGATTTGAATATAACAAATAAAAAGGTTGAGCAATGGAAAATTGAGGAGTGTTGAGCATCGGGCTGTAACAAACGTGTCCAGTGCACGCATATCAATTCCTACATTTTACAGTCCTTCAGGGGATGCCTTTATTGCTCCTGCACCATCCATGGTTGATGAAGAGCATCCGGCTCAATACAGAGGACATACTTTTAACGAATTCCTTGGATTTTTCTGGAGTCAGGGATTGATAAAGAAGACTGTGTTGGATCATTTCAAGATCCAGAATGGTCCATGAATTTCGTTCGTCCAGTGTCCAGGTTGTAGATTATCTTTCTACTTTCTAATCTTATCTTATTTTATCTTATCAGTTCCGACCATTTAGCTAAGCTTATCTTGTCTCATTGCGTGGGTGGCAGGTATGGTAGTGCTCCATGTAGCAAGGAATTAGTAATTTCCATGGTAAATGTAAAGTGACTTGCGAAGTCTATCCATGTTGTCTAACATGACTCGAGCGATAAGACATTGATGCCATATGGGGAGTTAGTACTTAACTTTGTTGACTATCAATTTCCTTTGTTGACTTTCACTTTCATGTTTAAGTGAGTGAATAAAATGATAATAAATACATTTTGTAATATTGTTTTTAATTAATATATTTTATGTTGAAGAGTCATTCATAATGATTCTGAAGGGGAAGCAGATTTGGATTTTTGTTATTTTTTTCTAAAATCTGAATTTATAAAATCATTTTATTCTATTTTTTTAAATCTAAATTCACCATATTAAAAATATGTATTTATTAAGTTTAATTATTTTTAATCATTTAAAAATTAAATAAATTAATTATTTTCTATATAAAACATTTAATAAAAAAACTCATCAATAAAATAAACTTTATAATTAAATATTTTCACATTATATAAAAGTCATATGATTAACTTTATTTTCATGTTATATAGAAGTCATATGAATCAACTCTTCCTTTGGTGCAATAAATAAAACAAAAAAGGAAATTGGTGTTTCCTTATGGGGGTTGCCATGAGTGTTGGTATGCAGAAGTTATCAATGCATTTCCCTAAATTCCCTTGCAAACATTGTGTTTACTCTAAGCTTGGCTAATTCGATGCTCAGGACATTGCAATTTAATATATCTGTCTCGACTCCTTATGTTTTTTTGAATAGATTCCTCAAGGCATCTCAAGCAGATAAGGATGTAAGTCTCACCTCTTTCATGTTTATAAGGCATTATCTTGCACCTTCAATACTTATGTTTTTTGTTTGATTTCTGCAATGTTATCTTTATGCCCAACATATCTCTATATTCAGATTTAGTTGAAGCTAATATTTCCTTATTTTATGTTGTAACATGTAAATGGATATTATAGCTAAAGACAGTATATTTCTGTGATTTTATAGCTGGAGAGAGTATCTTTCCTTTTTGTGATTTTATAGCTAGCTGGAGACAGTATCTTTATGCCCAACATATCTCTATATTCAGATTTAGTTGAAGCTAAGATTTCCCTATTTTATGTTGTAACATGTAAATGGATATTATAGCTAGAGATAGTATCTTTCTGTGATTTTATAGCTAGAGACAGTATCTTTCTCTTCTGTGATTTTATAGATAGTTGGCGATAGTATATTTCTTTTATGTGATTTTATAGCTTTTTGTGATTTTATAGCTGGAGACAATATCTTTCTTTCTAATCGAATTTTGCCTTGTGGAGTATGATATGTTGAAATACCGTCCATCTATGCTAGCAGCTTCTGCAGTATATACTGGCCAGCGGACGCTAAAAGGTTTCCACCTTGGAACAGAACAATGAAACACTACACTCGCTATACTGAAGGACGGCTTCAGTGAGTTGTAGTATTTAAATTTTGACACTTGAGTATCGCACTTCAATATTCTTTTACCTTTGTCTATTACTACTCTCATTCATTGTTATCATTTTTCTCTTACTATGCAGAGAATGTTCCAAGTTTATGGTAGGGTTTCATTAGAATTCGCGGAGCGGCATGCTTATGGTTTTCCACAACAAGTAATCCAAGCAGAAATTCAGCCGTGTGGCAGAGTTGGACAGAGTTGGAACCGAAATCGATAAAGATACTTATAATCCACAAAGATACCTTATTCTTATTCTGTGTCATTCTTTCATTTTTTTTACCAATCATTGTTTGTGTACTCTTGTTGAGTCTCTGGCTCATTGATTCACTCCACTACAGAGATGAGTAAGATGACCGATACAGAATTGTATATAGCAGCTGATTGATGGATAGTTGATTAGTATAATTATCCCTATATAAACATTAGGTTATTTTCACATAATTATTAATAATAATTGAGAATTATGAATTATTTTCAATAAAAAAAAAACTTGTGTTGTTTTAAAGTTATATAACATGTCATTTAATATTGTTTTAAAGTTATATAAGATGTCATTTAATATGACATTTTCATTTAAAAAAAAATTACCTTGTTCTTATTATGTGTTCTTCTTTTATTCCTTTTACCAATCATTGTTGGTTTACTCTTGTTAAATCTTGCACTCTCGCTTATTGATTCACTCCACTAAAACCAATACCTCATTGTATATAATAGTTGATTTATTGATAGATGGTGTTAATCTATTTTAATTATTTGTATATTTATGGATAAGGGATAACCACTTACATAAAATTATAAACATTTTAGATAAAGGATATGTGACTAAAAGATGAAGACTTGTTTTTGTTGTTACAAACTAAATCTCTTCACCAAATATATTTGAATAGAAGGTCTTTATAGTTTTGTGAGTAAAACATTTAGTTAAACATATTGATATATGGTAAAGTATGTGTTTTACAACTAAATTACATCATAAAATAAATTTAGGAGATCTATCATGAAGAAGCTCTAATAAAATAGTGAAACTAAATTTGGTATACTTTTCTAGGAGGATTATCACTACTAAGTTAAAGTGTATATTGCAAAAAATACATTTGGTTCAATTTAACTCTACAAAACAACTCTCATATAATAAAGTCTTTACCTCTAGCTAACAACCCTCATATAAGAAAGTCTCCCATAGTTCCTGCCCTCAAGATATGGGAAATTATGTACTATTACAATAAATTCAACCTACATAAGGAAGAGTAGTTATATTAAGTAATCTTTTCTTTGAACAATATAAAATGAAATATTCATGTTTTGTAAACATAGTAAAAATAATTACTATATAAATAAAATATTATATGTACAATAAAGTTTACTTTTTCAAATATATATATATATATATATATATATAAGGAGGAAATGAAAGAAGAGTGTGAATAAGTATTTATAACATAAGAAGAGGAAAAAAATATAATACAATTTAGGTTAAAAAAACATTTTTAGCAATTTTTCAATCTATTAATTTTGAAATTTAATAAACTTAAGGGACAACAAAATATCAAATTTATTGACCTATTTGTTTAATTTGATAATTGTTATTTTGTTGACCCAAATAGAAGAAATAAAGAATACAAACTAAGTTAGAAAAACACTTTGAACAATTTCCCAATCTATTATTTTTGGAATTAAACTTTGAAATTTAGTTGTATGATGGATCCAACATTCATGGATTATTTTGCATTCTAATGTTATCAAGGGTTATATCATATTACGACATTAATACATGCTTTGTTACACTGTTTGGTTGGTATATGTCAATACAACAAAAGATGTGACACATTAATAATGTGATAGTGGGAGTTAATAAGGGTTGTGTCGCAACATGACGTTTATTACAGGTTATGTTACATTAGTGACATTCATCAAGGGTTATGTCACATTGTGATATTTTTTAAGGGTTATGTCACATTGTGATAATGCCCAAGATGTGACACATTAATAATGTGTCTTTGGATGTTTAGAAAATTTCTTAAAGAATTTTCTTGATATATATATATATATATATATATATATATATAGTCGTTTGACAAAAGAAATGGTTTAAACCATCCACATTCCACATACTAATGTAGAATGTTATGTCGCATTGTGATGTTTATCAAGGTTTACGTTTCACTATGATGTTATCAAGGGTTATATCACATTACGATATTAAGCCATGGTTTGCTATAGTGTTTGGTTAATATATGTCAACAAAACCAAAGACGTGACACATTAATAATGGGACAGTGGGCGTTTAATAAGCGTTATGTCGCATTGTGACATTTATCACACGTTGTGTAGCATTAACAACATTCATCAAGGGTTATGTCACATTGTAATATTTGTCAAGGGTTATGTCACTTTGCGATAATGTTCAGGATGTGCCACAATAATAATGTGTCTTTGGATATTTAGAAAATTTCTTTAAGAATTTTCTTAAAATATATATATACATTAGAGGAAATTTCAACTCAAAATGGGCCTCCTAAAATGAATTAATAAAATAATAGTTAAAATAATAAAATAATATTTATTAATTTTAGAGGAAGAAAAGAAAAAAAACTACTTTTTGGTTTGTATTTTTGACATATCTCCCCGTGTTTTTACTCAAATTTCGATCGGGAGAGCTCGTTGGATGTATAATTAAATTCCGCATCCAATGAGTATGCACTCGGCATACTTTTGATGGACCCCGCTACCCCAAAAACAATAAATACCTGAAAAACTGGAATGATGACATCATCATTTCATTTTTTCAGGTATTTCTTGTTTTTGGGGTAGCAGGGTCTGTCAAAAGTATGCCGAGTGGGTACTCATTGGATGTAGAATTTAATTCCACATCCAATTAGCTCTCCCGATCGAAATTTGAGTAAAAACACAGGGAGATATGTCAAAAATACAAACAAAAAAAGTAGTTTTTTTAATGATACCTATCCCCAAATTTATATTAAAAAAGTGTTTAAGACCTATATGGTATTTCAAATTTAAAGCAATTTCATTGGCTAACACATGATGACATGGAATTTGAATAAAAGTTAAAAGGCCCATTTTGAGTTGAAATTTCCTCTAATATATATATATATATATATATATATATATATATATATTCGTTTGAAAAAAGAAACGGTTTAAACCATCCAGGTTTACCAACCAAACACTCTAACAAACCATGGCTTAACACCGTAATGTCGCATTGTGATGTTTATCAAGGTTTACGTTTCACTGCGACGTTATCAAGGGTTATATCACATTACGACGTTAAGCCATGGTTTGTTATAGCATTTGGTTGGTATATGTCAACACAACCCATGATGTGACACATTAATAATGTGATAGTGGGCATTTAATAAGCGTTATGTCGCATTGTGTCATTTATCACAGGTTATGTTACATTAGCGACATTCATGAAGGGTTATGTGACATTGTGATATTTGTCAAGGGTTATGTCACATTGCGATAATGCCCAAGATGTGACACATTAATAATGTGATAGTGGGCGTTTAATAAGCGTTATGTCGCATTGTGACATTTATCATAGGTTATGTTACCATAGCGACATTCATTAAGGGTTATGTCACATTGTGATATTTGTCAAGGGTTATGTCACATTGCGATAATGCCTGAGATGTGACACATTAATAATGTGTCTTTGGATGTTTAGAAAATTTCTTGTTGCATTATCAACTATGGTCGCGTGGTTCACCAAAGTCAACCATGGTTAAGTATGGCCAAAATGATGTATTTTTCTGTCATGTTAAGACTTTTACTTTTGAAAAGAGAAAAAAATTCATCCGTGTACACAAACAATGTTTCGATATTACGACATTTATCAATACTTATGTTGGATTGTGACATTTCTCAATAGTGCATTCCTTAATGGTTTTGTTGCATTAGGACATTCATCGCAACGATCGAAACATTTATTCATGGATATCGAAATTCATCACTCCTTAATGTTTGTGTCACATTATTCATCATCATGTTGTAATAATTTTCTTGATACATATATAGTCGTTTGACAAAATAAATGGTTTAAACCATCCACATTATACATAGCAATGTAGAATGTTATGTCGCATTGTGATGTTTATCAAGGTTTACGTTTCACTACGACGTTATCAAGGGTTATATCACATTACAACATTAAGCCATGGTTTGTTACAGCGTTTGGTTGGTATATGTAACCACAACCAAAGATGTGACACATTAATAATGTGATATTGGGCGTTTAATAAGGGTTATGTCACATTGTGACATTTATCACAGGTTATGTTACATTAGCGACCTTCATGAAGGGTTATGTCACATTGGTATGTCACATTGCGATAATGCCCAAGATGTCACACATTAATAATGTGTCTTTGGATGTTTAAAAATTTTCTTTATATATATATATATATATATATATATATATATATAGTCATTTGACAAAAGAAATGGTTTAAACCATCCACATTCTACATAGTGATGTAGAATGTTATGTCGCATTGTGATGTTCATCAAGGTTTACGTTTCACTACGACGTTATCAAGGGTTATATCACATTACGGTGTTAAGCCATGGTTTGTTAGAGTGTTTGGTTGGTAAATGTGAACACAACCAAAGATGTGACACATTAATAATGTGATAGGGGCATTTAATAAGCGTTATGTCGCATTGTGACGTTTATCATAGGTTATGTTAGATTAGCGACATTCATGAAGGGTCATGTCACATTGTGATATTTGTCGAGGGTTATGTCACATTGCGATAATGCCTAATATGTGACACATTAATAATGTGATAGTGGGCATTTAATAAGAATTATGTCTCATTGTGACGTTTATCATAGGTTATGTTACATTAGCGACATTCATCAAGGGTTATGTCACATTTTGATATTTGTCAAGGGTTATGTCACATTGCGATAATGTCCCAGATGTGACACATTAATAATGTGTCTTTGGATGTTTAGAAAAATTCTTTTTGCATTATGAACTATGGCCACGTGGTTCACCAAAGTCAACCATGGTTAAGTATGACCAAAATGATGTATTTTTCTTTCACGTTAAGACTTTTACTTTT
>LPNX010829145.1:9755-31880 GCA_001517045.1 Pseudotsuga menziesii | reverse complement strand
TTACATGAAAAAATAGGCATTTGACTTGGGTTTATGATGTTTTGGTTTGGGTGGGTGTAGGATGAACTGCTATGGGCAGCAACATGGCTTCATGAAGCAACAGGAGATTAGTACTATTTGAACTATGTGATAGACAACGCAGAGTCACTAGGTGGAACAACGTGGGCTGTGAAAGAATTCAACTGGGATGTTAAATATGCAGGGATTCAAGTGCTTGCATCCAAGGTCACAGTTTGAAATGATAAATTAACCAATTTTTTAATGGTTGTGATATTAAAATAATTAATCATGATTTTAAATCTCAATCTATCCAGTGAACCTAAGCTGGTTAGTTGTAATCATCCATGCCATCAACTTGCATACAATGCATATCTCAATTCCAAATGATAAATAGGTAGTTTGGACTGCTTATCCACTCAATTAGTTGAGAAATAATTTTTTCTTACAGTTCACATTATATCTGGTTTGTAATCAGTTACTCATGCAAGGTAGAGGTGCCCAAAACCAGGCAGTCATGGAACAATACCAAGAAAAAGCTAAGTATTTCATGTGTGCATGCCTACAGAAGAATGGATACAATGTACAACGAACACCAGGTTGGACTTCATTAGTTTTCCTTCAAGGATACACAGCACATGCATGCCTTTATCTTGATAGCTAAGCCGCAACGTGAACTAACGGAGTGCTTTTGTGTATTCAGGCGGGCTATTGTATTGGCAGAAATGGAACAACATCCATGTTGTGACAAGTGCCTCATTCCTGCTCACTGTCTACTCTGATTATTTGTCTTCTGCTGGCAAGAAACTACAATGCCCTGATGGATAAGTGGAGCCATTTGAACTGTTAGCATTGGCCAATTCATAGGTATAATAATCATAAACCCCATGATAGCCTAAATTTCATCTGGGAACAAGTTTAACTGATGGGTCTTCCTGTGCACTAAGATAACTCAGAGTGCAGAAGTTAGAAAGTCTCAATTCCTAATCAGGCTTCCTTTGGCTAAACTTTTCTCTTCTAGGTCGATTACATACTAGGTGACAATCCAAGAGCCACAAGCTACATGGTGGGGTATGGGACAAACTATCCGCGTCAGGTCCATCACAGAGTTGCCTCCATTGTATCATACAAATAGATTCATCATTTATCAGTTGCAGAGGAGGATATTATACATGGTTTGGTGGCCAACAAAGTGACCCCAATGTTTTAGTTGGTGCTCTTGTTGGAGGACCTGACCAAAATGATAACTTTGTTGACAAAAGAGACAACTATCAGTAGACAGAACCTACAACCTACAACAATAGCCCAATGGTGGGATTTTTAGCTAGAATTCAAGGTGGAAATGCAGGTATCATTGTCTTACTGGATGCTATTAAGTTTGGTTTGTGTGTTTTAGTAATGTTGATGGTGGTGTTTTAATGGTTGTTCTTCTGGTAGTTGCTGTGTCTGCTCCTGGATCAGGTTTGGGATCTTCTGCTCCAACTGCAATTCCGAAGCCAAAGAGAAAGCCAAAGCTAGAGCCAACACCAAGGCCCTCTCCTGCTCCTAGATAGAGCTCTTCTCCTCCAACTTCCCCACAGAATAAGCTTCTTAATCCCAAGTTTAGGCTACCAAAATCTAGCTTTAGCAGGGATGAGCAAAGGAGAAAGACAATGTTGGTAAAAGTTCAAATTTAATGTCATATTAAAAGAAACAAATTCATCTGGGCCAAATAGGGAGTTCAATATAAGTAATTTCAATAGTAGTTCTGGCATTACAGATAAATCTTTCTTGAACTTAAAATATTGGTTCATCTCTTTTTTATTATATCATAATTTCCTATGTGTCTTCATTTCAATTGTTGGCATTTTACAAAAACAAAATCAATGTTGATAAATAGAGTGTCGAAAGAGTTAAATAATGATTCTGGTACAGACATTGTGACTTCCATGCACTAATGCCGAGTGAAGATATGCAAATACTACTGTGACTTCCATGCACTAATGCCCAGTGAAGATATGGAAATACTACTTTGGGTACTTTGGTAATTGTTAAACTCTAAAACAGTGCTGATTACCGGGTTTATTGTTCACAATCTGCAGAGGATAATAGGCTGCCCATCTCTCAGAAGCTGACAAGTTCCTGGTATCACAGAGGAAAGTCTTATCACAGATATGCTGTTTCTGTCACTAATAAATCTCCATATCAGACACTAACAACTCTCAAGCTCTCTATTCTCCTTCTCCAGTTAAGAAACTCACTGAATGTGAAAGCATAGTTGGAAAAGGGGCATCTTGGTCTCAGACAACAGGGGGAACAGAGAAGGATGTCAGCCCAGCAGCTATAGGAGAAAGCATTTCAAACATGAAATGCTTACCTAAGTTACCTTTTGATATATATGTTCCTAGATGCAAGAGAAAAAAGGCACACTCAAGATAATCTTCTCTTCAAAGAGTTGAAGCTTTGCATGTTTCGCCTGTAGAAGAGCAAAACAATCCATCGCTGCAGGACTACAATGGATTGAATAAAATGAAAAACACCCACCACAAATTTCACAAATGGGCTTCATAAAAACCTGTAAGTTCCCCAGCCCCAGCCAAAGTACTCCAAATACAGATTCCCCATACACAACAGTCTGTGAGAAGGGGGCATCAAGTCAAATAAAAAATGAAATGGGTTCAGATGAACTTACTGCTCTGAAATCCACCATAGAGTCCGAGCAAAAATACCAATGGAACGAGCATGGATAGCAGCACCAAACCCACAACTGCAACTCCAAATTTCCTCCATCCCTTCTTCATAGACATAATTTCCTTACGAAAACGCTAATCACTGGGTGCTATTTGCCCTCCTTGCCTGCACCATCAGATCTGGAGGTTTAATGCCCACAAACTCATGAGTGGGTGAACAGAAATTTATCAATATGTGTGGGGAAAGGAAATTACCCACCTATTGTTGTCTGTTGGATAAGGGGCATTAAAGCGAATGACTCCCTACCCTAGTATTGTGGGTGAAAACCTATATAAACATGAGCTAAGAACAGGGTAAAGATGCACTGCACATGGACACTCAGGCTTTGACCCCTCTAAATCTGCTCCAACCCTAACCCTATTCTTGTGTGTGAAATGAAAATTCCTCTAAAACCTCGTTCATTTCCAGGGTAAAGGTGAATTGAATATGCACAAATGCAAATACTTATCGGTGAATACTTATCTAGCCTTTGCGAAAGCCCATCTGTTGGATAAAGTGCATTGAAAGTAAAGACTGAATTGAGTACGCTGAATATCAAAAATAACAAAGACTCTTCCAAACCTGCTCCAAAACCAACCCATTCTTATGGATGGAAACCCTCTTAACCTGGTCCAAGCCAAGCCATCGATATAAAACTGGGCAAAATTTCCACCCCATTGTTCCGTGTTGGATAAAACTTCATTGAATGTAAAAAATGTCTTGGGTGATTTGATTATGGACACTACCAAAAACCCATCCAAATCTAGGGCAAGCCGATACCATGTTAGGTATTCCATTTTTAGGTGAAGGGTTGTGGTCTAGGGATAAATAAAATAAGTGGGGCTTTTTAAGCAGTAATGTATCAGCTTTACTTTTCTCTTCAAGAGACTGTAACATCTATGGTTTCTCAAAGGCTTTCTCTGCTTGGTTGTGTATTATATCGGCTGTCTCCTATATAAAAATGAGATCTATATAAAAATGAGTGTCATAAACATACTTAATGCTCCTCTGCTATTAGTACTCATGCTTCGAAGTTTTAAAAGATCCTTCATACTCTAGCAAGGTATCGGATCTGAGTTCGTGCTAATTAATACGAAAATTGAATGTCAAGTAAAAAATCCAAAATATTCCTCAAGCTGCACACTAGAGCTCCTGGGTATTATACCTCTATTTAAATACATTTTGTGTTAATAAAAATGAAAATTGAAACTCGGAGGTGCACATTATATGGGTTTGTGGTAATAAATGGGTAAATTCACAGTAACAGAAATTACATGTGCATGACACTCATCCAAGTCATGAAGAATCTCAACATCATTGAGCAAAACCTGTGCTCCATACCAATCAGACATATCCGTATGTAGGGGAATGCATAAGAAGTCAGCAATACCTAAACCAATAGCTGCATAAGCATCAGTTTCTCCATGGAGACCCGTATCAGTGTCTATAAACACTTTCCAAATTCCAGCAGCATTCTGGAACGAACTGTATCAAGTAGCCCAGTGCAAAAATGGTTAAATAAATGTCATTCTGCTCAAACAAGGATATTAAATCTAACAAGAAGACATTTTTAGAACTGAACTCACTCGAGTAGGACTTCCATGATATCTTGGCGCTAAGTATCAGAAAACACAATGGAATGCTCAAGGTCAATACCGCTAGGGCATAGGTACATGTTAGTTGGCACTCTGGAATTAACTTGGTCCAATGGGATAGCGATTTCTTCAATGTCTATGCTTTTCATAGCCTTGGCCTTCTCCAGTGGACTATTCTCAGCAGCTTACTATGTTTAATACCAACAACCCCATAGATAAACCCTAAATAAATCCTAAAACCCTCCACCTATGCGAAAAACAAGAATAAAACATCCAGATTGTCCATTTTTTTTAAATTGTCCAAATTAAGCTGGAAGCTGGATATTTTGTTGTCCTCTGATCGTAATTTATGAATCCCACAGGAGTTGCCTCGATGAGTGGCAGATTTCAGGTGAGCTCTGTTTCCCTGGGGCTAGGGTCAGTAGTTGGATACCCTGCCACCATCCCCGTGATTCCTGAACGCAAAAGATCACAAGCCCATGCTTATGGCCCTGTTACTCTCCTCTCCTGCCCGTGAAAACCCAGCTATATTCTCCTCTCCAAGACCCCTCGACCCAGCTTCGACCCATCTTGTTGCGTTTGACTGCCAAATAAACGCGGGCTTATCCAAATAAACAAACTTAATATTACCTTCTCGTGGATATAGCGACGAAAGTCAGGGCTTCAAATTGTAAAAATGCATAATTTACCCTTGATTTTTCCACGAAAGTAAAAAAATGTGGAAAACTAACGTGGAAAAATCCGACCATATTACCTTCTCATGGATATAGCGATGAAAGTCGGGGCTTCCTTAAAAAAAATTGTAAAAATGCATAATTTACCCTTGATTTTTCCACGAAAGTAAAAAAACGTGGAAAATTAACGTGGAAAAATCCGCCCATATGTACTAGTGTATTTTATTTATAATGCACTTGTGGCATCTCATTTGTCATATTATGTTTCTTAATTTCATATATATATCTATTATTTTACTCTCGTGCATGGTTTATATATCTTAATGGTTCTCATAATGATATATTTTATATGTACTTCAAATCAATCAGGTAAGTTCCAAGTCAAATATATGAATGTATACATCAAACCTCTTATAGATGAGCTATTGAAGTTATGGAATGGCATAGCTATGTATGACGTATCTAGACCAATACGACAAAGGCAATTTCAATTCCATGCAATGGTTGTATGGACAGTACACGATGCCCCTGGGTTAACTTCATTTTGTGGTTTGTAATTTTAAGTTCCACTTTAATTGCATTTAATGATACAGAGCAGTTAGAATAGTTTATATATGAATATATTTGACATAGATATTCCATATCTAAATATTTTAGGTTTTTAGACAAAGGGTAAATTTGCATGTCCAGTTTGTGGTCCTAAGATAAAATCTCGTCGTTCAAAGAGCTTAAGAAAGGAGCTGTTTGATGAGTATAGGCATTCCTCTCTAAGAATCACAGGCATAGAACAATTGAAAAAAATATTTTCAATGGGAAGTAGGAGACTGCATTAAAACCACGGAGAATGACACCTCACCTTTGGAATATGCAATACAATATAAATTGTCATCATGGTACGTATGGATCATCGTATATGAATTGTTATGTATTTTAATTTTTATTGTGAGTTGTTTACTGTAGTGGACATATTTTATTTATCATGTAATTTATTTATAAAATAATATTCATGATGTCCTTCATGATCATGAAGACATTAATGGGCTTCCACGAGGAATGAGAATTTATCCTATTCAATTCAGCAGGTTGCCCTACTATGAGCACCTACAAATTGCTCATTTGTTTGATACAATGCATATTGCAAAGAATGTTACTGAAACCTTATGGCGACTACTAGAGCTAAGGAGGGAGAAAGATAAAGTTGTGAAAGCTTGCATAGACATTCAAAAAAGCAACCATGCAATGAAATACATCATCCAATTTCATACCAACGAAGAACAAGTTAATATAAACTCAATTCCATGGATGTTTACGGAGCAACAAAGCAATGTTGTCAAAGAAGTAATGTGGAAAATTAAATTTCCCACTGGAGTTTGTGCAAACTTGAAGAATATCATAACAAAAAAAGGTGATTTTGTGGGGCTCAAAACAGATGATTGGCATTTCTTCATCAAGGTAATTATTATTTTTATGTCCATATAATTTTTTTTTGTTAATTTACTGCGTATATTTTTTTCTTGTTTGTATAGTCTTTGTTTAATAAATGGTGTGGTTTGTATATTGATACAGTATGTTCTACCTCTCTCTCTCCTGGACAACTTCGACAACAATGTCAAACAAGTTATATACAATCTTGGTAAATACATGAGGTAACTAGCAATTACTTGCATGTGCTTACTGTTTCTTTAATTCTCCATATAATTTATATTTATTTTTTTTGTGCACTATTTCAGCATATATTGTTATTTAATGTTTATTTTTGTTAAATATCGTTATTGGTTTGCGTCACTTGTAGATTGCTGTAAAGTATTAGAGGAGAGAAATTCCTCATCTCATGTGTGAAATGCAGAAGCATCTACCATCGGCATTTTTCAATGCATAGGAACACTACCTCATACACCAAGTTGAGGAGATTGAGTTGTGTGGACGTGTGCACTCAAGGTCCATGTGGATGGTTGAGAGACACTTGAAATTTATGAAGGGTTTGGTGAGACAACGAGCACATGCTGAGGGTTCTATGATGGAAGGATATACGGTATACCAAAACATGTTGTATGTTAGTGAATATATTCCTATTTTAGCATCAAAGCTCAATTTACGTCACATTTGTGATCCTGACTCCAATAACAAATTTGAAGGGGAGAAACTGAAAGGGAAAGGTATATTGAGGAAGCTGAAAGGTAATTATTAGCTAATGGATGTTTATTATATCCTTCATATTCCAATTGTATTTTCTATTCATAATTGCTTCAATTAAGAGCATACACTTTGTTCAGGAGATGTGCACCTTTCTTTCATTTTAATGGTTATTGTCATTAAACAGTTGGTCAAGAATGGGATGCAATTCATTTATACATCGCAAGAAATCTTTATTGGATGAAGGTATGGATTGAACAATGCGAACAATCGGGTCATGGAATATCATGGGAAGGTGTGGATTCATTGGTAAAAGCAGCACAACGCAATGGATATAGAAATCTAACAGAAAGGGAAATCGATTTGGCATATGGTGTAAAAGATAAAATGGCAAGCATATAATTAATCAATCCCTCTAAATCTTTTATTTTGCAAATTACATTTTGACGTACATGTTCTTCTTTTCCATGTATTGCTGCATAAGGACTGAATGGTTGTGTAATCTTTTTGTGTATTGCTTATTGCAAGTAAAAAACCATAAGGAAATGGTCTGCAATGGAGGTATATATCGGATCAAAAAATTGGATGAAACAAAGAAAACATCAGATTCTGGGGTATCAGCTTCCTTTGAGGTTACCAATGTTTCATCTAGAAATGACAGACATCCATAAGTCTAAGAAAATTGATACTATGGGTATTTGGAAGATATTATACAGTGTGACTTTAAATCCTTTCAGGTATTTCTATTCGTTGTCAAATGGTACAGGTTACGATTGAATCAACGTGATCCTAATAGAACTATTATTGAACATGATAATGGATTTACCATGGTAAACACAAGGTTGTTTGAGCAAGGAATAGAGCCCTATGTTCTTCCAAGCCAACGTGAACAAGTATTTTACTCAAAGGTTCCAAGTAAAGCGGGCTGGTCATTTGTTGTGAGATACGAACCAAAGGGAAGGCCGGTAAAATATAACCTAGACGATGCTAATGAAGAGGGTTCTCTGGAAGAAGGATACGATGATGCAGAGCATGATCAACATGAGTTAGATGATCATGATGATCCAACAGAAGATGTACTCCAAGAAATAGTTGAATCCAATGATGTAGCAAACAATGTCGATGAAAGTTATATTGACGATGACACAATGAGCATAACTGATGATGATGACAATGATGATATGGCCAACCCTTACAATGTTGACTCTGGATCTGATGCTACAGATGATGAATTAGATGAAGAAGACGATGACATGGATGAAGAAGATGATGACTTATCCTCATGATCATTGTCATCATCATTATCAATATCATCATTGTCATCATCAAAATCATAATTATCATCATCATCATCGTCTTCGTCGTCATCAAAATCATAATTATCATCATCGACGTCGTCATCATGATCATCTTCATCGCCATCATCATCATTAAATTTAAACCTAGATCAAATTAATTACTTCATATCATTGTCATTGTCATCTGTAGCATCGTCAACGCCTTCATCATCATCGTCTTCATATCGTCTTCATCATCATCATCGTCATCGTCGTATCATCTTCATCATCGTCATCCTCATCAACATAATCATCACCAACATCATCATCTTCATCATAATCGATGAACATGACATCATTATCCTCATGATCATTGTCATCATCATTATCAATATTGTCATCGTCGTCATCAAAATCATAATTATCATCATCGTTGTCGTCTCCGTCGTCATCAAAATCATAATTATCATCATCATCTTCATCATCGTTGTCATCATCATCGCCATCATCATCATTTTCATCACCATCATCATCATTAGGATTAAACCTAGATCAAATTAATTACTTCATATCATTGTCATCATCGTCTGTAGCATCGTCAACATCTTCATCATCTTTGTCGTCATCGTCAACGATGAAATATAATGAAAGGTAAATATTTAATTATACCTATTCTTTTATCTTATTTCTTTTTAAAAAGAGTTACAAATCATCATCATCATCATGTGGATCATCACCGTCATCATCCTCACCATCCTCATGATCACCATCCTCAACATCATCATCATCATCATCTTCTTAATCATATATAATAATAATAATAATCATCATCATAATCATCATGATTGTCA
The DNA here is from genome assembly GCA_001517045.1 of Pseudotsuga menziesii. NCBI lineage: Eukaryota > Viridiplantae > Streptophyta > Pinopsida > Pinales > Pinaceae > Pseudotsuga > Pseudotsuga menziesii. The sequence continues at coordinate 22,644 of LPNX010829145.1, read as the reverse complement.
TCATCATAATTATCACCCTCATCGTCATCTTCATCATCATCGTCGACGTCGTCATCGTCGTCTTCATCATCATGACCATCATCATTATCATTGTCATTGTTTTCATCAAAATCAACATTATCATCATCATCTTCGTCATCATCATCATCATTATCATCATCGTCATCGTCATCATCTTCATCATCGTCATCATCATCATCTTCATCATCGTCGTCATCATCATCATAGTGTGAAGATTAGTGTTTTAAAACACTAATATCTTGATAGTGTGAGTTAATTATATTGCCAAATACTATAAATAAATATTAATTTAAAGTGATTTATGCCTAAACCTTTATCATTTGATAATACACATAAGCTACATTGTAGTTAGTAACACAAATGGTTTTCTTTTGACGTCATATTTGCTAATAAAAATAAAGTGATTATAGCTATAAATATTTAATTTTATTTATATTTGAAATATTTAGTTTCCATAAAATATTTTCTATGTAATTTTAGAATCTATCATTATATTTTTGTTTTGAATGTTTTAAGCTTATTTTAAAAAGTATTTAATTTAAATAAGATATTTATATAGAAGAATGTAGTTAGCAAAATTGATGTCCAAAATTTTTACTTAGTTTATTGCTATAATAAAAAGATCTCAATGTTAAGAATGTAGAACATAACATTAAATTTTTTTTTTTAATCTTTTACATAGCTTATGGCTTACGAAAAGATATCAGATTCCAATTTTTTCATATATCTTTGATCTTACCGCAACTTTATAGTTTGGTGACAAACATCAAAATCATTTTAGATATTTAGCCTTTGTTAAATTGCAACAACAATGGCTTCTTAAGTCGTTTAAATGTTGTCATTCCACCCACCAAAGTTTGACTCTCCTAATTGTTGTCATTCCACCCACCAAATCTTGAGTCTCCTCAATAGCATATTTGTGCCATATAGCTATTAAATAAGATATATGTTAAGGTTCTTAGTAAAAGTGTATGTGATAATAAATCATTGTTCTCTTCTTTCTTTTATTAGGAATTTATGACTTTTTTTATGATGGTGATGCCAATGATGACGACAATGTTACCATATTGGTCTATCATATTTTGTTATATTGAATCCAAGCTCAAAAAGGGCACAAATAAAATTATAATGATTATAAAAGAATTGGGCCCTTCATCAACATCATCATCATCTTCATCATCATCGTGTTCATCATCATCGTCTTCATCATCACACATCATCATATATCATCGTCTTCATCATCACACATCGTCGTCTTCATCATCACACATCGTCGTCTTCATCATCACACATCGTCGTCTTCATCATCACACATCGTCGTCTTCATCATCATCATCATCACACATCATCATATTCATCACACATCTCGCCATCATCATCATCATCCTCACCATCCTCATCATCATCATGATGAACATCATCATCATCATCATCATGTTCATCATCATCAACATCATGTTCATCATCATCATCATCATATTCATGAACATCATCATCATGTGGTTCATCATCGTCATCATCCTCACCATCCTCATCGTCATCATGAACATCATCATCATCATCGTCATCTTCATCATCATCAAAATCATCTTCATCATGATCATGATCATCTTCATCATCATCTTCATGAACATCATCATCATGTGGTTCATCATCATCATCATCCCCACCATCCTCATCGTCATCATGAACATCATCATCATCATCATCATCATCATCATCATCATCTTCATCGTCATCAACATCATATTCATCATCATCTTCATCATCATCTTCATCATCATCATCATCTTCATGAACATCATCATCATGTGGTTCATCATCATCATCATCCTCACCATCCTCATCATCATCATGAACATCATCATCATCATCATCATGATCTTCATCATCATCAACATCATCTTCATCATCATCATCATCATCTTCATCAACATCATCATCAACATCATCATCATCAACATCGTCATCATCACACATCATCATCATCATCATCACACATCATCATATTCATCACACATCTTTGTCATCATCATCATCATCATGTGGTTCATCATCGTCATCATCATCACCATCCTCCTCCTCCTCCTCCTCCACATCATCATGTTCATCATCATCAACATCATCTTCATCATCATCATCATAATCTTCATCATCATATTCATCATCATCATCATCATCTTCATGAACATCATCATCATCATGTGGTTCATCATTGTCACCATCATCATGAACATCATCATCATCATCATCATCATCATCATCTTCATCATCGTCAACATCATCTTTATCATCATCATCACCATCTTCATCGTCATCTTCATCATCATCATCATCATCATCTTCATCATCATCAACATCATCATCATCATCAACGTCATCATCCATCAACATCATGATCATCCATCATCATCATCGTCATCGCTGTCGGTGTCATCATCGTCGTCATCGCTGTCGGCATCATCGTCGTCGTCATCGACAGCATCATCAGCGTCATCATCATCAACATGGTTAACATTTTCATCATTTCATATGATATCAAGAAGATCATCACCATCATCATCATCACCATCATCTTCATCATCATCATTGTCGTCATCTTCATCATCATGATCTTCGTCTTCATCATCAGCATCATCTTCATCCTCATAATCAGCATCCTCATCTTCATCAGCATCATCATCATCATCATCATCATAATGATCGGCATCATGGATAACATCATGATCATCATCGACATCATCAACATCAACGACATCCTCATCCTCATAGATTCACTGCACACATAAAGACTCACATAAATACACCCCCCTCTTGGTATATAAAAAAAATAAAACATAGTATAAATAAATAAATAAAATAAAACATATATAAATAAAACATAGTATATATATATATATATATAAATAAAATAAAGCATAAATAAATTAAAACATAAAACAATATATATAAATAATAATAAAACAATTATTTATAATACATATATATAAATAAAATAACAAAAACATAAAAGCACAAAAAAACACTAACTATGGCACGCTGTTTTCCTTTCAGCTAAACGAGAAAGCTTCTTATGTGTATCTCATCGGGTGCTTGTGTTCAGTGATCACGAGAAAGCTTTCCTCTGTGCTGTGCATCTCGTCAGGTGCTTGTCATTCAGTGATCAAGGGTCAATCTGCCCAACTTGCCGGAGAACAATATCAGTGGGAGCAACGATTTGGACCGCCCACAAAGAGTAAGGAGAGTGGATAATTGTGGTTTTGTAGCGGACAAGGAGGCCAATTGTCAGTCGAAACAATGGATCCCAAAATTGTGAGTACCGTGCCCTAATTCATGTCTATTTTTAAATTCTTAATATAGTCCTGCAAATCTCGAGGGTTTCTTAGCCAATAGAGGAAAGGCAGAGGCTATTAGAGCAGGCTTAGACCTAGGTTTTGCAGGGTTGGTACGTTTCAATTCCGCCTTCTCAATTTAGGCTTTGGATAAAGCAAATCCTCGTTTTTATGGGGTCGAATGGTCCTCACTCTCTCGTCCAGTGGTGATGTGTTCCTTCTCACTCGGTTATGGTGAACGAGATCTTGTGTGGGTGAGCAATTAGACACCTCATTTATATACCTTGCCTACTTGATTACTTTACTTTTACCAACAACCCAAAGGGTCTCTGTGTATACTGCCTGCTTCTTCACCAACTTGAATCCTTCTTTATCAGCTTTCAAACATGGGTTTTCTTCATTGTGCATGCATTTACATTGATCAGCTAATGACAGACCCAATTTGACAGTTTCAACTAACCCGCATTTGACCCATATTGGCTGATATGGATTCTGAAGTCTGGCCAGTTTGAGCGTTACAATTAGTGGACGAACCCATCACATTTTGGTTCGCATTCAAATTGGTTTGATTGTTTTTATGTGAGTTATCTCAGCAACCGGTTCCTAAATAAGCTATTAAGCCGACCCCACCCAAATGAGATGCTTAAGGGAGGTTTAGAGAAGGATTCGAGTCCCACCATAGCCATGATAGTTAGAGTTTTTTTGCTCACATGTATGTTCGGTCCGTTGGAGAAGGATGAAAATCGGTCGCTGCCCCGAGCAGGATTGTTGAGCCATGTTTTGTTATACGCAAGAAACTAGAACCTAACCCCTAGATCATTGAATATCATTATAAAATCCCTAGGTTAGAAAGAAACTCGAAACCTAACCCAGTATTTTCCAAATTGTAGCGACAACAAGGGTTTGCCAGAATTCTGCCAAATGTTATGGATTTCTTATTTAAGGTGTTTTATTATAGAAACCTTATATTAGAAAGCAACTCGAACCTAACCCGGTAATTCCCAAGCTCTAAACACCATGACAGCTTGGACTATACAATATATTTTCATTAAGTGATTGAATGAAGTAATCCAGGCTTACAATAACTATTTTTTCAAAATATTAATTTTTTTTCTACATACCTGTTAATATCATCATCAAACAAAACTGTCCATGAGGACAGAGTTCAAGAACTCTGTCCACATGAACTATATCTCACAAAATATAACAAGTGTTCAGCCAAGCAACGGTGAAGATTTGTGGTATTATGCTTCACAAGTTTGTGATGTTGCAACCTAATGGAACATAATACTAGGAATCGTCACCATTATTAGCCAACACTTATTAGCTATTTTAGAGTTAGTGAATTGAAAGTGGCTAAGTCAACGCAAATAAGAAAGGTAATAAGTTTGACTAAATAAACTATTTTGATAATTGTACCTACATCTTCCTCTACATGAATTGCTTGCATGCCTCACCTATCTCAACATAATATCAAAATTATTATTATTGGTATGTGTACCTTCTCTCACTGACAATCTTCTTCCTATTTATTCTCCAAAACAACTACATTATAGGGCCTTTTGGCACGACATTGTTTTGCATGCAACTTTTATTTTGTCAATCTTAGAAAGAAACTCAAACCTAACCCAGTATTTTCCAAATTGTAGCGACAACAAGGGTTTGCCAGAATTTTGCCAAATGTTATGGATTTGTTCTTTAAGGTGTTTTATTATAGAAACCTTATATTAGAAAGCAACTCAAACCTAACCCAGTAATTCCCAAGCTCTAAACACCATGAGAGCTTGGACTATACAATATATTTTCATTAAGTGATTGAATGAAGTAATCCACTTACAATAACTATTTTTTCAAAATATTAATTTTTTTTCTACATACCTGTTAATATCATCATCAAACAAAACTGCCCATGAGGACAAAGTTCAAGAACTCTGTCCACGTGAACTATATCTCACAAAATATAACAAGTGTTCAGCCAAGCAACGATGAAAATTCGTGGTATTATGCTTCACAAGTTTGTGATGTTGCAACCTAATGAAACATAATACCAGGAATCGTCACCATTATTAGCCAACACTTATTAGCTATTTTAGAGTTAGTGAATTGAAAGTGGCTAAGTCAACGAAAGTCGCTAAGTCAATGCAAAAAATAAAGGTAATAAGTTTGACTAAATAAACTATTTTGATAATTGTACCTACATCTTCCTCTACATGCATTGCTTGCATGCCTCACCTATCTTGACATAATATCTAAATTATTATTATTGGTATGTGTACCTTCTCTCATTGACAATCTTCTTCCTATTTATTCTCCAAAACAACTACATTATAGGGCCTTTTGGCACGACATTGTTTTGCATGCAACTTTTATTTTTTCAATCTTAGAAAGAAACTTGAACCTAACCCAGTATTTTCCAAATTGTAGCGACAACAGGGGTTTGCCAGAATTCTGCCAAATGTTATGGATTTCTTCTTTAAGGTGTTTTATTATAGAAACCTTATATTAGAAAGCAACTCGAACCTAACCCAGTAATTCCCAAGCTCTAAACACCATGAGATCTTGGACTATACAATATATTTTCATTAAGTGATTGAATGAAGTAATCCACTTACAATAACTACTTTTTCAAAATATTTAATTTTTTTCTACATACTTGTTAATATCATCATCAAACAAAACTGTCCATGAGGACATAGTTCAAGAACTCTGTCCACATGAACTATATCTCACAAAAGATAACAAGTGTTCAGCCAAGCAACGATGAAGATTCGTGGTATTATGCTTCACTAGTTTGCGATGTTGCAACCTAATGAAAGATAATACCATGAATTGTCACCATTATTAGCCAACACTTATTAGCAATTTTAGAGTTAGTGAATTGAAAGTGGCTAAGTCAACGCAAAAAAGAAAGGTAATAAGTTTGACTAAATAAACTATTTTGATAATTGTACCTACATATTCTACTACATGCATTGCTTGCATGCCTCACCTATCTCGACGCACTAGTACAAGTGATTTTTGCCACGGCAAAACGTGGCAATATCCACGGAAACTCGTGGATATTGCCATGTCTAAGTGTTTTTTTTTTCCGTGGAAACAATTCCGTCGCAATAGAGACGACCCCTAATTTGCGTTGCAAGAGCGACAATGTTCTATATTTCGTTAGATGTCTATGCCGTCGCTATATCCACGGCTGGCCGTCGCTATATCCATGCCTGGCCGTCGCTCTATCCACGCCTGGCCGTCTCTGTATCCACACCTGGCCGTCGCTGTATCCACGCTCTGTATAAGGTTTTTAAAAAAAAAATGCAAACCCAGGAATAAGACGTCGCTATAGCCACGCCTTGCCGTCTCTGTATCCATGCCTTGCCGTCTCTGTATCCACGCTTTGTATAAGTTAAAAAAAAAAAAAATGCAAACCCCAGGAATAGCGACGGGGATGCTATACCTGCGACGGGCAGACTAGGCAAAGTTCCACGTCATGCCATTTATACTAATGTAAACAATCCTAGGAATACAAAAGTGGCAATAGCAAGGGGAAGTGTGGCCCTAGTGTATTTGCTCTCTTCCTGCACATGCAACTGTATATTTATTGCTCACATTTCTGTTCTACTTGCAGATAAGAGGTGACTTGCATGTCTGTTTGATGGGAGATCCTGGAGTTGCAAAGAGTCAGCTGTTGAAACACATGATCAGTGTGGCACCTCGAGGAGTTTACAACACAGGTAGGAGAAGCAGGGAAGGTATAATTATTTTAGTCTTATGAAGGTTCATATTTTCGAGGTCTTATATAGCAGCAGCAAGAAGGATATAACCTTCTTACACCACTGCCAGAACACTTCTAAGCATTCTTCGCATCTCAAACGAGTATGGTAATTGACCTAATAAATCATTGCCTTTTTCTGCACCATCTCAAAGAAATTTTGTGACTTTTTACCATCCATTCAGAGGTGTTTTGAAAAACCCATTGAATTGGGTGGGTCAAAAAAAATATCACCTTTGAAGCCCTTTCTCTGAACCAGTGTAATTAGGCTAATAATTTTGAAGTTCAAATTCAATCAAATCCAAAATTAGGTAGTCTAGATATTTTAATTTTATATTTTGGACTTTTTTTATAAGAGTAATCCACCTAATAATTTTGAAGTTCAGATTCAATCAAATCCAAAATTATGTAGTCTAAATATTTTAATTTTATATTCTGGACTTTTTTTTAAGAGACATCTCACCTCGTCATTTTTCCAAGGGGAGTCAGTTTTCCAAGGGGAAAACTCAGTTTTGAGTTTTGTATCAGTTAAGCAAAGCTCTTTTTGCTGAGAATATTTGTTTACAACTATATGATACACTATTGGCATGTTCTACATGTTTAAATATCAAAAGAATGAATATCAAATGTATTGGGATCAATTTGCCACACATTCAATGGTGCATACTCTTCCAAGCACTCCTTTAGTTGAGCTTCAGTGTAAGACTGCATGCGGGAAACCCAATTAAGATGCGTTTAAACCAACTTTGATTAGGAAATTTGAACTAATGATACTGTTTATACTTCATACAGTTTGTGGAGAGTACCTTTCGAGAAATCCAGTTTAGGGCATTTGCATAGCAGACATCCATTGTATTCATCCCTTATGATTGAATAAATGTTAGATATGGAATCCAACGGTAAATAGAAAAGTAAAACTAGAAAGCAAAATGAAAAGAAAATTGACTGTTATACAAAGTTACAAACAAACCACAACCTATGAAAGACATTTGAGTCTAAAAACAAGAACCTTTTGGTTATGTGAATATAACATAAGCTCTTTGGATATTTAGAAAATACTTGGCAGAGCATACTCAGAGCAGTTAAGGCACGTTCTTTCATTGAATCTGAATAAACATTGTTTGGATCTAAGGAATCGACAACCTTCAGAACCAGTTCATGAAAATAAGCTGCATATGATTCTCTCTCTTGTAACAAATCATATTTGGAGCTATGTTCTGCAGTCTGTTCATTCAATTATATGTCTGACCCACTTGAAGGCCAAGCCATAACATGTGTGTCTCTGTCCATTCTCAAGAATCCTTCATCAGATGTCTTTAGACGTTTGATCTGTATATTTATACCATCTTTGCTGACCCTTTTCTTCTTGACAGGAGAGACCCTTTCTGCTTCCAAGTCACTCAAGGATGGCTCGGCTTCTTTGGCACCATTTGTTTCAACTTGACCTCCTACAGCCTGAGGACCCAATATTTCCACAGCGACTTGAATACAATTCACAAGCTGGAAACAAGGTCCAGGGTAGTGCAAAAGGTCAACAAGCATGTCTAAGTTCTAGATATGTGGTGGACATGTATTAAATATCCGAACATAAGCACTGCACATGGCCACTTGAGACAAGAACATGAAGAGAAAATGCTTATTCAACTTTTAGGAAAAAATATCTATATAGGAGTTCTAAATCATGGCTGAGACACAGCTTACCTTCAGTCCCTAACTGCTTGTATTCTGAAAAGTATGAGCAAACACACTTAGCAACTCTTTAGCTGTACATTCAACAATGTGTTTGGGACATATGGTATATAAAGTATGAAGGCAAGCACCCATGGCTGAATCATAAATAGCAGTCCTGAGAGCACAATTTTGTCAATGTACCTTGAATTTCATGATCTCTCCTAGTAGGTTGCATATAAAAAAATTTAAAAGTACCATGAAAATTCTAGAATGTGGATAAAACAATAACATTAGCACAACAGACTAAGCAATGTAGCAAAAACAATTGGGTAAATAGAAAGAAACAGAAACAACTAGACAAACAGTAATAATAAAGACACCCAGTAAAAAGCATATCTATGTAACGACGTTATGTATGAACATGAAAAACAACGAGAAAATGTGAGGAAACACTGGATGAATATTGAAGGTATACTGTATGTAGCAGCTCCACAACCTAGCACTTCTAATTTTCTAAAACACTGCAATGTTTCCGTACCCAAAATGGAACTACTACTGCTACCATTAGTGTAACTGAAACAGAAAACTAAGAGTAACAGAAATAAAGAGCCAAAGACAAAAACACCAGCAATGAAGGAAGACTACTCCCATAAACTGACTGATTGTATAGAAGGGCAGGAAACCCCTAATAAAATCAATAAGGCCCTTATTACATAAAAGTCACATTTTACAAATATTAAATTATGATACTGTAAGAACCTAGGACTAGAATATTATTACAAAATCGTGAGCATACATACCAATTTCATAGTCATTTAGGTGATTTTTGTCCAGTGTTCTAAAATATTGTTTTAGTTTAGACATCATTTATAGAGCAACCTTGGTAAATATGGAATATCTATGCAAAAGACACATCTTGACTCTTCCAAGCTCCCTTCGAGTCATTTCAAATTTTTGTATTAAAAAAAGCTAGTCGCATTAGCCTATAAACAAGACCCACGTGCAAACCTTTGTTAGCCTATAGACATCGCTGTTGTATGATAAGACAAAGTAACTTAGTTCTATGCTAGAGAAGTTCTGACTAGGGAACTCCTTTAAATGTGCATATATCGATACCTTTGTTAGTTAGAAATTTATTCTGAAATAGGAGATGTTAACAGTATGTGTTATATTTGCTTCTTTATAGAATGTAAAATAAAAATTTGATCATGAATATTTCAGGATTAGGTTTGAAGGGATGAAAGTAGGTACCTTTCCCCAAGATGCAAAATTTTGCATGATCTAAGAACTTACTTGTGCCCAACGCTCCCTCTTGTTCAGATTTCCAGCGGTTGGTTCTTGGAAAAGAAGACTAAGACCTTCCACAGTGCACTGCAAACAGGAAGTCACACATTCAATAAATAACTTTAAGATATGGAGGACATTGTTTTTAAGTGCAAAGCAGAAACATCACTAATGATGAATCACTAACAAATAACCATGAGGAATTAAAAACAGGTAAAAGACCGATCCATATGCTGTCTCACAGACACAGAACTTTGGAGAATGATAGGTTTACCATTTCTTTCAGATTATCAATAGCATTCAATGATTTTTTAGCATCCTCAGACAACCTCTGTTCACCACTTTTTGACTGCCCTGAAGTACTTGCAATGGGCATGTCATCTTCCTTAGCTGCACCAGCAAACACTATAGAGCTCGAAGTTTCTCTTAAACCTTCATCATCGCCCCAAGATTGAAGACTTAAATCTGTGAGCCCACACCCAAGTGCCACTGCTACTGTTCCAGGTTGTGACATATATTGGCCTACATAAAAATGGAAGTTGGAACATGATATGTAAATGTAAACTGGTACAACCAAAAAATGAATGGTGAATAGGATAATTAAAAATGAAACAATTGAAAACTAATATCCACTTACTGCTGAGAGATTGCATGGTCACACATTCCAATAGTCTATGGGCTTCCTTGGATTAAGACCAAAAACGATTCTTATACTAATTGAAAATTCATAAAATATATTTCGACAGATTATCTCATCACTGTCAAAATATCAGTTGTATGCCCAAGGGCATCTGGTTTAAGTGGCAAGCAGTAAGGTGATATGGACTGTAATAACACAGACAGGTTCAAAACCCCCAAGAGGACTTAGATGAGCACCAGTGCAAAAGTGACAGGTGATTTTGAAAGCATTGAAACACCACTCAGTCCACTCCTAGTGCACACTTGGCAAAAGGATGGGCTGTAAGTTTCTACAATAAGCAACATTTCCCCCAAGAAAAAAATTAAGCAGAAATCTAATGATTTCTTGCAACGCAAATTAGGGGTCATCTCTATTGCGACGGAATTGTTTCCACAGAATTTCCCCCAACATTATAATCACTGCAAGAAATCTAATGATGTTGTAAGACTAAGGCTGCTTCCACAACCAGGTAGCTAAGTTTGGATGGCCATATTTTTAGCTATTCCTGACACTTGGATGATATTTTAGTTAGTACCTTGTCTAAATGTCTATAGCTTCAGAGTTGTTGTTCAGTGAAAATCATGGGAGAACAAACCTTAGCACCTAAAGTATTTGAATTCTCTTGTACAGAACATTATCTTTTGGATCATTACTAAAAAACACCATTAGTATTTGTGCTTATGTAAATATAACAATAAGTGGGCACTCTACTAGGTTCCACTTAGTGGGGGGCATACCATTCTTGATCAAAACACACTGGCGATACTAAAGCTTGATCTCCAAATAGTTGCTAAATGCTCGTTTTGAAGCAAAATCTATATCCTATTTGAAACCTTGCACAAACTATCCTTATCCAAAACATAGATAAAGTAAAAGTGTAATTTCCATCTTCTCAGTCATTACAAGTCTACAACTTTTAGAACTGTAAGTACTCCAAAAAGGAAAATTCACAGCCAAGAGCAGAAAGCTCAACTGTTCCTTTGATATATCTTATATGTTTTTGGGAGTCTTTATCGTGTGTCTGCCAAACACTATATGGTCTCAGAAGATGATATACATTCAACATGTAGATGCCTATCACAATGTCTAGTTGCTTCATACATAAGCTAGTGAAACCAGATGCAGATAGCAAGGATCAGAACTTGACAAAATATTCTATTCACTGTGACTACAGACACATCACATAACAACCATGCATCTGGATTTATCAAACCCTTATATACAAAACCATTATCTTTAGCTAACACATAATTGATCATAATTATTGTTTGACAATGTGCATTGATTTTACCTATATCATCTTCTGCTGCACTTTGTGCACAACCAACAGCATCCCATCAATCAACTCCAATACAGAGGCTCCACCAAAATTTGGTAATGGATGAGAATAATCAAATTGTAGGCCAGTGAATGTAACCACAATATAAATACAGAGATGCAACAAGATAACAAATAAAATCAACTTCATACTTGTCTGCAATGGCTCATTCCAAGGCTGCTGCATTACCCTTCCATTGACTACTTTGACTAGCAGGAGGTAGAATACGTAGAATCTCCAGTACACTGCAATACCTGCTGTTATCATGCCAAACTGAGGCCAGGCAACAGGTAGTTGAAGAGAAAGCTGGTAGGGCAACAAAAACCCCAACTGGGACACAGTAGTAATCTATGGGAGAAAAGTTACTGCCAGATAATAAATGAACATCGCCATAGCGAAAAGCAAAAGCAACCTCCCCCCCATGACTTGAAAAGACAATTCTTGCTAGCATCCTTACGTCATTGTGCTGATTAGCTAGGTCAGAGTTAAATTTGTTACTATTTCCACCATTTGAATTTCCTGGTGTAGCAATGGATAGAGAACCTTTGTAGTCCTTAGTTGGAGATATGTTCATATTTACCGTGTTCTTCCAGATAGTCATCATTGGTGCTTGTCCACCAAAATTTGTATCAGAATTTTCAAAAAGGGGATGCAGTGCAACCTGTTGACATGAGCTTTCCCACCGCTGCACCCTCCAACCAGTTACAGAGGGCCCCTCGTCAGGATCGTGAGGAGACATATATTGGCCTGATGGAATATAATTTGGATGTAATTAGTAATTTAGTACACTAAAAAAAATAGTTAATTGAGCTATGTTTGTG
>LPNX010829120.1:10981-21602 GCA_001517045.1 Pseudotsuga menziesii | reverse complement strand
TATCAAGGAGATAACAAAATTATTCTTGCTGAGGTGGATGGTGAAAAAATAGGATTTGTTGTAAATGGCATGCTTCTAAAGCACTTTTTCGATTATTAAAGCCAGCTTCCAAAATTTTGTAAATTGTAGAGTAGCAGAAATTCCATTTTGACAAGAAAAGTTGTGATTGATGACACACCATTAATGACAAAGGTGTAAATGGCTTGGTGACAAGCAAACATGGTGACTTGAAAAGGATGAATCAACATGAAGATGGCATGGAATGACATGGCATGAAGTTGATATGGCTGTGTAAAGGACATGGCAGCATAGGTTGATTAGGACACCTAATGAGTCAAATGACCCATACTGTGGTCATTTGAAGATGATTTGGACAAAAAAAGGTTTATGTACAAGCAAGAATGGACAAAGAAAAATAAGGATGACATGGAAGATGACATGGATGGAATAAAGGACAACTTTGAGAAGTTTAAAAAAGAATTCAAGAAGGTTTATGTACAAGCAAGAATGGACAAAGAAAAATAAGGATGACATGGAAGATGACATGGATGGAATAAAGGACAACTTTGAGAAGTTTAAAAAAGAATTCAAGTCAAATCTGATGTACTACAGAAATTGAAGAATTTAAGGGTGAAGGCCCATGTGTTTTCAAATAATCCCATCATACGATGATATCCCTCATCATGTCATTTCCAACGATATGTGGCACGTCACGTAACTACTTACGGTTGAAAAGATATGACTTTTTTAAAGTTGGTGTACCCCACCCTTTTGAGGCAGGTGACCAAAGAAAAGATTTTTTTGACAAGTCAGCCCACATTCTTTTTTGCATTTTGGAACAAGTATAAATATAAACCAAAAGTGATTCGAAATTATGGATGTGTGGAGAGTTTATAGATCTACAATTTCAGAGGTACAACTCTAAGGAAGTTTGGACTGTGGAAGGAGCAGCAATGAAGGCAACAGTTTTATGTTTTTCTTTTTTACTGTGAAATTTGGTGGTATCACAAAAACAATTTTTTTTTTTTGCAGCATATTTCTTCAGACAGTCTGATTTTTTTTACTTATCTAGGGATTTTCTCAACACTTAAAACAACCTTGAATTTCTTCCACATAAACACAATTTTTTTTGTATTCTTTTATAGCCCTAATTCTAGAAATGAGTGTTACAACAGAGGATTTTTCGGGTTTGTTTTTACCAAAATTTGAGCAGAGATCCAAGGATAAAATATTCCCTTCATTCTCCAATAGACATCCAACGAATGTGAAGGAATAAGATTGCTGGGATGAGGTAAAAATTCAGGTGAAGGAGCAGTCTGATTTTCAGAGTAGCACTGAGTTTTGGGTTGACTGTTGGCTAAGGCAGCCTTCATTACAGACCCGAATTTTCTCCAGATACCTTTTGCATAGAAGCATTCCTCATGGTTTTGACAGTCCAATTTTTTTTTTTTTTGAATGGTCACTTTGGTGGACTACTGACTGAAGCAGTCGAGGGTTATAATTGATGACGGTTAATCTTTGGGGTGTAATATTTTTAGAGATGATAATCTATTTTTAGACTTGCCTTGGGGTGCTTTTTCACAAGAATTCAAACAAACCTACACAGTTCTAAATTGCATAAGTTACAAGCATTAGAACATATATGAATTTGAAATGTCCACAGTAGATATAATCCAAAGTTGGATCTTATTTTTCAGACCTAGTTTTACAAGCTTATCACAGTCACGAAGTTGAAGAAGGGCATGGATACCAGAACTAGCTTCTTTGTGGTGTCTGTGTTAACTTCTAGCTGAGGTGTTCATACATCATTCAAGGTTGAATTGATGTTTTATGTGCATTGGCCGAATGTTACTCCGTGTTAAGTAATATTGCAAGAGAAATAAAGAACACGGTGGCAATAGTGAAGAGTATTCCCTAGTTCTTCCACAGTTGGGGCCTAATATCTTTTATAGTCTGAATGGGTATAGTATGATAGTCTACAAATTGTTCAAGGTCAAATATGAGTAGTGAGGTATGCAGTGCATAAGTGTTTGACATATATAAGTTATATACAGTACATTGGTTTTATATGGACAAGATGATGTGTACACTACAATATTATTGTATGTAGATCATATATAGCCCAAGGTCTGAAGTCTTCTACAACAAGGTATGTATTCATATATAAGTGTACAAGGGCATGAACAATTTATACAATAAGGTGGTGTGAAAAGTTATAATAAGTTATGTATGATGAAGTCTGTGCAAAGTTTGCTACAGGACTAATACAGTATATACATGTCTAGGTGACTTGTTCAAACATCATGATGATGTACATGAATAGTAATGAGCACAAATATTTTGGTATATGTAATAAGTTGCATGTTGACACTGAACATACATTGATGAATTGATGAGGATAATATCTTATACACTATGATGCATACCCTACACCATGCAATACGACTTAATGATGATCACATATTGATTATTAGTGACTTGATAAGAAGTGAGCAGACCATGCAGAGTTGTAGCAGTGAAGAATGAAGGGCATGAGTGACAGAGATTGACCATAGGTTCATAACCAGCAGTCATGAGCAGAAGTGAGTAGACGAATACGATGATTGATGAGAGGCAATATTGATGAGTGGATTGATGAGCATACCTATGATTAGCGGTAGTGATGCTTAATATGACAATGATTATGTGGACATAAAAATGATGTGGCAGTGATCACACTTGACGGTGATGTGTGTGTGATGAGTATGTTGAGATAGTGATGTAATTGTAAAAGCAATCATGTCTTGCTTTTGAAGTTAGGATACCTCAAACCCTTCTTAGCAGGGACTAAGAAAACAAGGCAGGGTCCTGGATGAAAAGTAGGTTCTCTTTGTATCAGTAGGTGTTGATTTTGCCTGATGGTTGTAGCCGTTCCAAACAAAAAAAAAAGATTACAAAATCATATGGTGTTGTGTTCTCTTGTTCTATGGTTCTTATCATGAATCCCTGATTTAGATGCTTATGATTTATAAATGATGAAGTGGTAGATGAAATGATTATGTAAATGGTAGAACAATGCATTGATGAATTAGTTGTAGATTGTTAAAATTGAAAAAGTAATAAATATTGCACACACAAATTTACCCCCCCTCACTGTGTGCCTAGTGTGTCTAACAATTGGTATCAAAGCGGGCCTTCGTCACAAGCCTTGCAAGATTAAAGGAGATCCTTAGACACAATGTACCAACAGACATGTTGTTCAATGAATGAAGTACTAGAGGAAGTACTCACAAAGACTGAAAGAAACATCCTTGATAAATTAAAGAAATACATGGAAAAGGATGACTTGCAGCAAACATTATTAGAAAAATATGAGAAAACTCAACGAAACCTCATGAGTCAACTTTAAGAAAAGAATGCAGAAGTTAGTTCTTTGAAAGATGAACTTGATCGATTGAAAAATAAAGTGGCTAACTTGAAAGAAACCAATGAGACCTATGCGAGTCTTAAAGCTCAATTGGAAGAGTCCAAAGCATAGCTACTAGAACATAATAAGTTGAGTCAAATAAAAGAGTTTGAGATCATTTATTTGAAAGAGGAAATGAACAAGATAGTTGCTACAAATTTGAAGTTTAAAAGGAGCTATTCAACTTTAGATGACATTCTTAGATACCAGACTGGGTTAGGCTATGATGAAGATGGGATCAATGAAGACTTCAAGCTCTTAGAAAGGAATCTTAGGAGTTATGCAAACATTTTCAAGAGTCTTAAGCATGGTGAATAAAGCGAGAAAGAAGATACTCAAACTCAGCAAGACATGGAGAATTTTCTAGAACAAGGAAGATCTAGTCAAACTCATCAGCCAAGAAGAAGACCGTTTGTTCCTAGGTATGAAAAGGCATTGTATGGTTATAGTTATTTTTGCAATAAATTTGGGCATAGGGTTGTTGATTGCAAATCATAAGGTAAACCTACTCAGTATAGAACTAGAGGTATAATTGCTTATATTCAATGTTACAATTTCCATCATTATGGACATATAATAAGGGAATGTAGAAATAAGTTGAACAACATCATTGAATGCTACAACTATCACTTATATGGGCACATTGCAAGAATTTGCAAGGAAAGGAACAACAAAGTATGGAGAAGGAAAGAATAGGTTCAAGCTACTGAAAATAGTCATTCTAGAAAAGAGAAAGGAGAGAAGACATGTTAGGAAATCCTGCTTGAGAATGATGCTAGCAGGAAAGATGAAAAGACCCAAAATCTAGATGATCCAATGTTCAAGAATGAAGAAGATCAATGCACAAAAGGTGAAGGTGGATACCATATGGAAATCCATACTTGAAGTCTTTCAAAGACTTTGAGTATGCCATGAGTTCATCATTGGAGAATGGACTCAAATGGTAGAGAATGTCTCTCCAAGAAGTAACATGTCATAGGATCAGATTGCAATACATTAACAATTGTGATACATCTACAAAATTATGGAATGAAATCTCAGCAAAAGACATGATGATGAGATGACATGTGGCATCTTGAGGAAAGATGGACCAGCATACGTTGATGCGAGCTTGATCAGTAGCATAATGATAGGGGAGAAGGAAATATGAAGATCAAGCACCCAAGGAAGGCATGAAGTTGAAGACTAAGTGGCTGAAGTAGCTAGTTAATATGATCAGCAAACTCATATATCAGACCTTTAATAAACTGAGAAAATTGACCACAAGCATTGAAGTTTAGATCTGAGTATATGATGAAATATTTTGACATGATCAGGGGAGTTTGGTAAATTATTACCTTTTATGAATTTACGAGAATGATCTGATGAGTAGAATATTTGTATGAACTGTTGATGACTTGAATATTTGAGCTGACATCTTTGATGATGAGTTGATTGTGGATGTGAGGTTAGTAATATGGACATGGTATTGACATGACTATGGAAAAATTAACAACATGTGTTTGAGAAATATAAATAGTAAACTAATAGATGACCAGGCTGTGGACATATTTTGGCAAAAATTTGCATGACAACTTCTGTCAAGATGTGATCTGTGGATCATGGTTACAATGGAATATAAAGCAAGAAAATGAAGAAGACAATTATAGATTTACAAGGCATCATTTTTTTGCAAATACAATGGCATAGGATTCTATAACAGTAGCAGGGATGTACATACAATGAAGCAGCATAAGCTCAGGGGGAGTTTTGGAAAAACTACATTGAAGTTTTTTAAGATTCATGTGAAATTTGGCAGCCAAAGTACTGATTAACAACAACATCTTGCTCAAATAAATGGCTACAATAGTACACTCAATAGAAGGAGGCGACAACTCAACAAGTAATCTACATGAAAGGGGGAGCATGTGTGAAAATGTAAATAATGGAAGATAAAACTAACACATGATTTCATGATGAAATATTCAAATAATTTTTTTTTTGACATTTGTGAAGCTTTCGAAGGATAATTAACCCTTTGTCATTAATGTCAAAGGGGGAGAGAAAAATGTAGGTTTCTATCAATGAGAAAGGGGGAGAATGACAAGAAAAGTTGTCATTGATTACACACCACTAATGACAAAGGTGTAAATGGCATGATGAAAAGCAAACAAGGTGACTTGAAAAGGATGAAGCATCATGAAGATGGCATGGAATGACATGGCATTACATGGCATGAAGTTGATATGGCTGTGTAAAGGATATGTCAGCATAAGTTGATTAATTAGGACACCTAGTGAGTCAAATGACCCATATTGTGGTCATTTGAAGATGATTTGGAAAAGATAAGGCTTATGTACAAGCAACCATGGAAAAAGGGAAATAAGGATGACATGGAAGATTACACAGATGGCATAAAGGACAAGTTTGAGAAGTTTAAAGAAGAATTCAAGTCAAATATGATGTCCTGAACACATTGAATAATTTAAGGGTGAAGGACCATGTGTTTTCAAATAATACCATCATAGGATGATATCCCTCGTCATGCCATTTCCAACGATATGTGGAAAATCACGTAACTCCTTATGGTTGAAAATATATGATTTTTCTAAGTTGGTGTACCCCGCCCCTTTGAGGCAACCCACCAAACAAAAGATTTTTTTTAAATTAAAATTAAAATTTTTTTGACCGGTCAGCCAAGATTTATTTTTGCACGTTGGAACGAATATAAATATAGACCAAAATCCATTCGAAATTGTGGATGTGTGGATATTTTATAGCTCTGCAATTTCGGTGGTACAACTTTGAGGAAATTTAGGCTGTGGAAGGAGCAACAACGAAGGGAATATTTTTATGTTTTTCTTTGTTACTGTGAAATTCAGTGGTATCACAGAAATGAACTTTTTTTGCAGCAGCATATTTATTTAGATAGCTTGATATTTTTTTGACTTATCTATGGATTTTCTCAACACTTAAAACAACCTTGAATTTCTTCCATATAAACAAAAAAAAATTTGTATTCTTTAATAGCCCTATTTCTAGAAAGGGTTACAACAGAGGATTTTTGGGGTTTGTCTTTACCAAGATTTGAGTAGATATCCGAGGATAAACTCTTCCCTTCATTCTCCAACAGACATCCAACGAATGTGAAGGAATAATCTTTCTGGGCTAAGGTAAAAATTCGAGTGAAGAAGCAGTCTGATTTTTAGAGCAACATTGAGTTTTGGGTTGACTCTTGACTGAGGAAGCCTTCATTGTAGACCCGAATTATCTCCAAATATATTTTGCACATAATCTTTCCTCAAGGTTTTGACAGTCCAATTTCTTTTATTTATGAATGGTCACTTTGGTGGAATGTTGATTGAAGTAGCCGAGGTTTAAAGTTGATGAGGGTTCATCTTTGGGGTGTAATATTTCTAGAGATGACAATCTATTTTTAGACGTTTCTTGGGGTGGGTTTTCACAAGAATTCAAACAGCCCTACCTAGTTCTGAATTGCATAATTTACAAGCATTAGAACAGATCTGAATTTGAAATTGCCAGTGTAGACATAGTCCAGATTTGGATCTTCTTTTTTAGGCCTAGTTTGACAAGCTTATCACAGTCACAAAGTTGAAGAAGGCCATCGATACCAGAACTAGAATTTTTGTGGTGACTGTGTTAACTTCTAGCTGAGGGGTTCATACATCATTCAAGTTTGAATTGATGTTTTTTGTGCATTGGCCGAATGTTACTCTATGTTGAGTAATATTGCAAGAGAAATAAAGAATATTGTGAGCTATGGAGAACACAGTGGAAATAGTAAAGAGTATGATGCTGGTCCTTCAATAGTTGGGGCCTAAGATATTTATAGTTTGAATGGGTACAATATGACATTGTACAAATTGTTCAAGGTCAAATATGAGCAGTACGGTATGCATTGCATAAGTCTTTGACATATATAAATTATATACAGTACATTGGTTTTATATGGACAAGATGATGTGTACACTAGAGTATTACTGTATGTAGCTCATATACATCCCAAGGTATGAAGTCTTCTACAACAAGGTATGTATTCATATATAACTATACAAGGGCATAAAAAATTTATACAATAAGGTGGCGTGAATATTTGTGATAAGCTATGTATGATGAAGTTTGTGGATAGTATTCTATAGGACTAATACAGTATATACCTGACTAGGTGACTTGTTCAAACATCATGATGATGTACATGAATAATGATGAGCACAAATATTTTTGTATATGTAATAAGTTTCATGTTGACATTGAACATATAGTGATGAATTGATGAGGAGAATATCTTATACACTATGATGCATACCCTACACCATGTAATACTACTTGATGATGATCACATCTTGATGATTGATGACTTGTTAAGCAGTGAGTAGACCATGCAGATTTGCAACAGTGAAGAATGAAGAGGATGTTAGGATATTTAGACACTTAGGAGTTAGTTAAGATCAACTTGTGTAATATATTCGTTAGGTAAAAGTGTGTTTCTTTAGTATGCATTAGTATGCATTTGTAAATATTCTAATCCGATGGTCATGATATGTTCTAGACATAGAGTGATCCGATGGTTCAACTTCTCTTAGATCATACCTACCATTGATCCATGGCTTAACACTCGATTGGTCCATTATATATATTTAAATAGCATGGAGGGTCCTTGGCTAGTTGATCAATTATGAGAAGCTCATTTAACTTTCTTTCTTTTGCATAATAAATTGCTCCAAGTAGCTATTTGGCTGGGGCCATGGACTGTTTCCCTCTCGAGGATTTTAACCACCTGATAAGCATCGGTGTGTTGATCTATGATCTATTTGTGTGAAGCGGTTTCTCAAGCTATTTGGTCTTTTGGGAGAACCCTGTGTACCTGAACATGGTATCAGAGCGTTTATGAAGATCCTCTTTCGGTTTTGATCAAGATTTGGAACCAGTGTTGCCAAAACTTTGAAAGGGTTTCTGGTTTTGGATTTTCTATGCACTTTTAGCATGTGGGAGATGTTCCATTGCGTCCAAAGTGTTGTTTCCATTGGGAAATAGTTTTTTTTTTCATCGAAAACTGTTTCCGTTTGCTCCAGAAACACCCATTTTGGCAAATCAGAAGGTATAATGTTACAGTGATGGATTTGTTTTATTTTTTTTTAAATCTCTCATATTTTATCAGTTTTATTCTTAGATATTTATTATTTTAGTCTTAGACTATTGCCTTTCCTGGCTGTGTATGCTCTTTGTCGTGCACCTTGCGCGATCGCGGCGACTCAGAAACAGTAAGGGAAAGTTTTTTTCTCTTATCTTCTCTGCTATGTATGCTCTTTGCCATGCACCTTGTGTGATCATGGAAAATAAAAAACAACGAAAAAACTTGAAAACGTAGACTTTCTGGGTAACCTAACCAAGATCTAACCCCATTGTGTAGAAAAAGTGTTTTTTGTTTTTTTTTTTCGTTTTTTTTCTTCTGATTTGTAGAAAAATAAAGGCAAGCACAGAGAACAAGAGAGAAGAGTTAAAAAAAAACCCTTTCTCTTTCCATTCGTTTACATACCTTTTAAAATTAGTTCACTTAGTCCAAAGTTGCTTTATTCCTTAATAGGTCTTGAGTTCAAGTCTTATTAAGCTACTTTTTAGTGCATGCAATTTCTATTTTCAAGTTACTTTATTGTAAAAGTGCATCTTATATAAATAAAATAAAATAAAAAGTGAGTCACTTAAGTCTTTTAATTTATTGCCGCACTTTTTAAAAGTAACATTATTGTAAAAGTGGACATCACTTATTCTAAAAAAATGATTCACTTAAAAACAACTTTATTTCAACATTTTCTTTGATCAATCATAACTTCATCATCCAGAATCAGTTTTCAGTACCGTTTTTTTTTAAACGGCATATTGTTTTGAGCTCTTTGCATCCAGATAGTTAGTTTCTGTTCTTTCAGTCATTAATTTAAAGTATGGCAACCCATTGTGATATTATACTTACAAGTTCTAACTATTTCTCATGGAAATCTCGTATGGAGGATGTTCTGCGAAGTAGTGGACTTTTCAGGATAACCTCAAGGAAAGAAACAGAACCCACTAATGATGATAAGAAAATTAAATGGAAAAATAGATGTAATGAAGCTCATGGATTGATTAGGATGTTAATCTATACTGATTTATGATTCCACATATCAGGAATTGATGAACCTGATCAAGCTTGGGAAAAGTTAGAATCTGTTTTTTGTAAACACAATGAAATTCGGGGTCATCTACTTGAGATTGAGTTGATTTCCTTGAATCCAAATGATTTCTCATGCATTCAAGACTATTTATCTAAGTATAAAACTCTTATACTCTTATGTGCAGTTTGCAAGATTAAGAAAGAAGACAAACAATGTATTTATCATATTCTTTCCAAACTTGGACCTACATATTCTATATTTGTATCTACATTCTACTCCATAAAAGAATCCTTGACTACAGCTAGCTATCAAGAGCCTAGTCTTGAATCCTTTTGTGATTCCTTAATTTGAGAGAAAGATAAGCTCATTCATCTTGGAATAATTAACAATGCAGATACATATGGAAAAGCCTTATTGTCCCAATAGAAAGAAAAGTCCAAGCCTGCCAAGAAACATAATTTTTGCAATAATAAGCCAAATAATAAGGGTCCCAAACCCTCTTAGTTAGCTCCTTATTTAAAAAATGACAAAGGATCCAAGCCAAAAGGAAAGAAGATTGAGCGTCATTGCAATTTTTGTGGAAAAGGTAATGATGATAAATCTAAGTGTTTCAAGAAGATGGCAGCCTTGGAAGCAACAAAAAAGAAGCACCACATCAGCCTAGATTCGTATTCAGAATCTACCTATCGTGGACATGTACTTTGTGCTTCTAGTTACTCTTATACTACATCTTCTTCTTCTACTTCAATTGAACGGCTCATTGATTCTGGAGCATATTATCATATGGCTAAGGATCAAGCCATCTTTTCTACTATGCATGAATGTAACACTAAGCAAATATTTTTTGGTGATGATAGATCTCTAAGTGTTGTAGGATCTTGAATAGTTCAAGTAGAAAATGGTCATTTCAGTGATGTACTGTTTCTTCCAAAAATTTCCTGCAATTTGTTATCAGTCTATCAAATTACTCATTCGGGTGAAGAAAAAATTGTAACGTTTACACCTCACCAAGTTGTAATCAAGGATT
>LPNX010829115.1:359969-371254 GCA_001517045.1 Pseudotsuga menziesii | reverse complement strand
GGAGGAACACCATAGATGGAAGGACATGATATGGTTCTGTGGGTCCTCACCTGCCTTACCCTCAAACTTAGGGATGTCAGAGGGGAGTTTGGTAGGCATAGGGGGCCACACAGGGTTGTGCTGGATGGGGTCGTTGGTTAACCTGGCTAGGTCAGGTAGGTTGAGGCTAGCCATATAGGGCAAACTGGATGGAGGATGTGACACAGTAGTGGGTTGGACCACGTTGGGGCCCATGCCCCCGGGTGGAGGGGTGTTGTGAGGGATGTTACCCCCAAGTGGGGGAACCACGGTGGTAGGAGTTACTAATGGAGTAGGTATGGGTATTCTTGCCGTGGGAATAGGTACGGTGAGGGGAGTGGTAGACGGGCCTCCTGTGGAGGGTATACCCATGATAGGTGTAGTAACTGGTATAGTGGCGGATGTACCACTGGTGGTCCCTATAATGGAGGGGTTGGGATTCACGCCAGCCATGGGGCTAGTGGAGGTAGTGTAAAGAGTGTTCTCGGGGTCTGGTGACGGAGTCCTGTGACGCTGACGAGTGGAGTCGAGTGACAAGGCTCGAGATCTACGGTGATGATGGGTGTTGTCAAGTGAACCGTGCTGTGGGGGCTCGCCTCTGAGGCGACGAGAATGTCTCGGAGAGTCAATGGTGACAAGTGGTTTTCAAATATGTGGGTTGTGGTGTCGAAAAAACAACTCGAAAATCCTAATGCAACCGTGTGTGCAGAAGGAGAGCTTGAAAAATAAGGCACTCAGGCCAAAAAGCAACTCAAAACACCTACTGTAACTGCGAGCTACAATAGGCGGAGTGTCAACAAAGTGGTCATAATACCAATAAGCAGTCGGTTTCCTAAAAAAGAAAAATCGGTGGACTCACTAGACCCAGAGGAGGTAAGGGAGCATGCAAACACCTAACTAATGGTATTATGACTTAACTAAGTATATCTTCTGCAAGGTGATGAAATCCAAGTCAGACAATATAAATAGGAAAGTCAAATGGCTAAAGTATCCCCCTACCGGGAGGGACACCGGGTACGCAAACCTAGAAGTATGGCAACTAAGATACCCCGTTCATGACATGTCCAGAAAGGTGAATCTGCCGTTTGGTCCTTTAACCGCAATATTCCCTATACAGGGATATTCCGAGAACTGCGAAAGGTAGCCCTTCAGTTACTGAATGGATTTCGGTATTCCACTCAGACTTCCGGAACCAATCTCATGACTTCAACCCTCCTAAGAGAGAGGCCCTTTGACAAACTGGTGGTGACCGTGTCAAAAAATACTAAGGGATTTTGGTTCCCTAAAGGACAACAACTATGTCTCACATGTCAATAACCGAGGGGTGTTATTGGAAGCCTATCCCCCCGATCCTACCTAACTACAAAATTCTTTTGTGTTCCTCAAATGAGGTTATAGTGTTGGTTGAGTTAAGTAGATTTTAGGTCTCACTTTGAATTAGGGGATAGATTGTGTGCATGTGAGGTTGTGAATCCAAAATAGTTACTCAATGACCATAACAATGTAGAAAAAACTTTGAAAACTTGTACCATGCAATTTTTTTTTTTTTTTTGAAATAAATGCTAAAAATTTTCTAAACAATTCTATAAACAAGGGACAGAAATGGCTATAGGGCTGCAAGTGGTACAGGTGACTGTGCAGGTGCAGGAAAAATGGAGGCAAAGTGGCTGGGTTTCGGCGTGGAAACAAGGGCAAAAACAGTTCGCGGACTCGCGCGGTCGGACCGCGGGTTTGAAGGAAACAGTCGCGCGCAGATCGCGGGTTTAGTGGAAACAGGCGCGGTCTAGGTCGCGGGATTCGGGCTGACAGTGGCGGTCGGAGCGCGACTGTGTTATGAACAGGCGCGGTCGGATCGCGACTGCGGGATGAAAAAACGCGGTCGGGTCGCGACTGTGGGCTGAAAAAACGCGGTCGGGGCGCAGGAAAATGGCTGACAGCGGTGGGCTGGTCACAGGTTAGGGCCTGAAATGCGCGGTTGGGCCCCGGCTGCGGAAGAAAAAAGCGCGGTTTTCAGCGGCCGAAAACGACAACCGAAAGTACAGTACGGAAAAATAAAAATAAAATTAAAAAGAGACAGCGGAGTCGCCAAAACTGTAGCTAGGGTTTTCACCCTAGCTTGTGCTGATGAGCACCTACTAAAGAATCTGGAATCCTTAGTAGCAGTTCAATGATGTGTATGAAAATAAAGATAAACTGAAACAAAATATTAATCTAAATATGTTCTTGAAGCTAAAGCAGTTAAAAGTAAATAATATGACGCAAAAACAGTAAAGAAATGAATAATGGTTTTTATTGATGTTACCTCCAATGAGGAGGTTGATGGAGTCCGTTGCACTGGTCCGATGTCGGTGGCTTCGAGCTCCAAGCTGCTTCTTTTTCCTTTTCCGGTAGTGGAAATGGGCCAAAAGAGTTCTCAATGGTGAAAATAGCTTGATGGTAAGCTAGGGTTTCGAGAATAATTTCGGCAGAGGCAGGATGCTTATGACTGTGGATGATGAAATGAGGGGTCTCCACCACTTATTTATAGTTTTTTAGTGGTGGAGTGCTGGCCCATGGTTTTGGAAACCATATGGTTTAGGGCAGCTTGTTTAGGGTTTTTTCCTCCTTTTCCTCATTATTTTATATTTTTTCTTCCCTTTTGGGGATTTTGCTATTTTAGAGGAATTTTGGACATTTTTGGAGGAAAAAGGGGTTTTTTGGCCTTTTGGAGGCATTTTAGGCCTTTTGGAGGATTTTTAGATGGTTTTATGGCCTTTTAGAGGCATTTTAGGCCTTTTGGAGGCTTTTAGTGGGATTTTTAGGGAAATATGGTAGGCAAATGGACAAATGAGCCATGTAGTGGGGTAGATGAGGTAGTTAACCATTTTTGGGTGTTAACAGTAGGGTTAGGTTTTCCCGTTTCATGGGGGTATTTAGACTTTGAGGTCAATATGCATTTCTATGAAGCTTCATACTTGAGTTAACTAGGGATTCTAGTTTTGTTTCCTTCCTCATCCATTATTTCCTAGCTCCTACCATGAAAGCTTCCCTGCCAGTCGTTTGTAGTAGGAGGACAATGGGAAGACGAGTGTTTCACTGTCTACACCACTCCTTTGTTTCATCAATCAAAGGGTGGTGAGAGTGCGGCCATTGTCCAATTGGAATAAGCGTTTTGTGGAGTGTCATGGGAGGAAATTTCCATTTAGGGTGAAAAAACCTGGTTATTCATGAAGTTTTTCCTCTTGAGCATCTTCGAGTTTTCCTTTCTCATTGACGATGTTGATGTTGGTAGGCTCTAAGAGATGCGGTGCCATGGTGAGAGCCTCAAGGCCTATGTAGTAGAGGACTCAACTATGACCCTAGTTCAACCTGCCTCTTAAAATATTTGAACCCACTCTTTATTTTTTTCATTTCAAGAGAGTGCGGCTGAGAGTGGAAACAAAATTTTGGTCAATATGCATTATGATGATTCGGTAAAATGTTTTGGTTAAAACTGGTTCTATTTATCATAGAATTTATCAATTGTAGTTATATGTTTTGGAATAGATCGAATCTAGCATGTTGTCATATGATAAAAAAATACTTGTATCTTATATAGAAATATGCCTCGAAAAGGGAAAAAGAAGGTGCAAGCCGCAGGCGAGGATCCAGAGACAAATATTATAACATGAGTTGAAGCTATATATGAAGATACCAAGGATGTCATGGGCATCGAACTTGACTACAAGTGGGGGGATATATACCAAATGATCACCAATAGAAGCATCCAAGATACAGGGTTAGAGGATTTACTGATATATGCCAATATAGAGAGATCAATGATCATGAAGGTTGCCACACGATCATAACTGTTTCCATGTGCATAAGTAATAGGCTGGATACTCCCGAAGGCTAATGTAACCAAAATGATTTTGTCAAATAATGAAGGACAAGTTTATGCTACTTATAGCTAAACTTATGTAGCTTAGGCTTGCAAGCTACCTACCCCTCAGAAGTATCTTACAAAAGAATGGTTAAAAGGTCTTGACCTAGATGTTTTGGACAGTTTCTAAAGAATGATGGTTCTCAGGAAACATTTTCGTACAAGGCCTTACAGGGAATATGAAAATTTTCACTTGCATACTCCTTATAGGTTGATAGAATTAATGTTGGACATGATCTTTGGATGAGAAAATGGAAAGAGATACAAACTGAGCTGGGTACCAATGATTTTCTTTGTGGCCACTCAGGGCACCATTTTCAACTGGGCCAATATAGTATCTAACAATTTGTCCTCATGCATAAGTGAAGCACTGGGAGGAGTCTCACAAAAGAAGTCAGAGTTCTATATCAGCTCTTTTCTGATTGATTTTATTTTGTACACACAGTCATTCCCAACCCTGAAGTGCTAGTGGGATAAGACCAAAACTCCGGTCTATGCTGCATATCAGTTGTTTTGGGAATATAAATATTTCAACCATTATAAGAGTATTTGTAAAGATTTCATAATGCCACTATACAGACTAATATTTCTTGCAGAGCGTGATTGCATGTCTGAAGAATCCTTGAAGATTGTACAGGATAATGGTCATTATTACCTGACAAAAGAAGGACTATACCTAAGGATGTTGGGTGGAACAAGGGCCCCTTATCTTTTACCAAGATACATGACAGACTATGTTGTTCACAAGGAAGTAGTGAGGCAGCTTTACATTGAAGGGATTGGAAACTTCCTTTTTTATCAGAAGAAGGCCATATAGCCTCCACTCCCATTCTATGTGGGTAGTTACAAATTTTCCAAGGTGAAGAGTGCCCCAAAATTTATAAAGGAGTTAGAATACTTTCACTTTGGGGAGATGAGATTTCATCGAAACGATTTTGAAGATATGGTTTCTAACTATTTTGCAGCCGTAGGGGTACATTTTGAGTACGCAAACTACTGGGATTAAAATGAATAAATATTCGTCAATGCCCAAAATATGACAGCCCTCAGGAAAAGATTCAAGCAGAAGATAACAATCGTAGGAGGCAAGGGAAAAGCTGTTGAACAACAAAAGAAACAGGAAGAGGAAGCTATGAAGAAAAGGGAAGAGGAGGCACTCAAACTATCACAAGAAGTAGAACACTGGTTAGAAGAAGAAGATGCTGAGAAAAGAAGAGCCAAATAAAAATCTGAGAAAAGGTTAGCAGAAGAAGAAGATGCGAAAAAGAACTAAGAAGAAGAGGCTCATAAAAGGCAGGAAGAGGATGAGAGGTTAATGATAGAAGAAACTGACAAAGAAAGAGAACATGCAATCAGATGGATATCACCCCTTTCCGAAATCAAGCCTTGATGATGCAAAACGAGATAAATAAGGTCCTATTGAGTCTTGTAGGGGAGATGTATAGAATTAATAAAATTGAGGTTAGATTGAAAGAACTAGCACTCAACTCTTCAGAATTCTAGAAAAGACTATCAGAAGTGGTTTATGTTGGCCACTTTTCCTAACTTGGGTGACCCATGTTCTATGCAGCCTCTCAACCCAACAAACATCCAAGATACCAACTCGACAGAGAAATCCCTATCGGCAACAGTCGCAAAGCAGGCGTA
Organism: Pseudotsuga menziesii; assembly: GCA_001517045.1. Taxonomy (NCBI): domain Eukaryota; kingdom Viridiplantae; phylum Streptophyta; class Pinopsida; order Pinales; family Pinaceae; genus Pseudotsuga; species Pseudotsuga menziesii. The sequence continues at coordinate 365,688 of LPNX010829115.1, read as the reverse complement.
GTCTCACCCGAGATATCTCTTCGATGGGTAACCGCTGAAACCATGTTTCTGTGATTTGTCGAGGGACTATAGTCCCTTTACACATGACCAAGGAGCTCGAACAAGTCGCAAGGTTGGGATTATTTTCACCAAACTATAGCGCTCACTGTGCATATATCTTATTAAATACTAACTGCATGACATAGATTCGGCCTTAGTACTTTAACCTTAACAGAATATAAGCAAGCTAAGAGACATGCACAATATAGCAGACACACGATAGCGATTGTGCCATGAACATAAGATAATACTCAGAAGTAGCACACACTAACTTATTCATGGACTCATACCTCTGTTGACAGTGTGACATTCATTCAACTGTAACTGGACTTGGTTCATAAACATAAACAGAAACATAAGCAACACATAAAAAACTATACACATTCAATCATCGATACATAGGAGAATTCACATCGAAAACCATCTGGGAAAAACCACAAGGTGCTCTTCATTTGGCATGAGAAATATATGGTGCCTTCAGCTTGCATTTAATTGCAAACTCTCTTAGATATAGCTTTCTATTCAGACTCTTTATTTCGCTCATGCTCTCTGTCTTATTTCTCCTAATCTACTGCTACCATCTACTGATCCACACACGGCCTAGATTGACTCCTCTAGCATTTGCACCTCTCTCACAGAGATTATCTTCTATTGTACTATCCTCGACTGCATCCTGTAGACTTCCTACTAATCTATCACTTAGAGATCTCCTCTTTGTTCTCCTCTCTCAAAGATCTATCCTTTGTTAACCCCTCAAAACAACTAAAAGTAAACAACAACTAACCATTCCTGGAAAAGCAACTAAAAAGAAACCATGACCAACTGGGGACCAACCCTCTAACTATTGAATCCCTCCTATTTATACTATTTTACATGAACATGCAGGGTCTACTGCATACAGGCAGACTGTTAACTATCACCATTAGTCGCCCCTCAGGCTATAGCTATGGCAATCATGACTTGACATGAGGCACTGACGGCCTTACTTACAACATGCATTCAATTGTGTGGCATCCGTTGACTTAAGTTGACTTGGGCACCCATGATCGTCCTATCGCTTTCAGCCGTTATACTGTAGAGGAAATTTCAACTCAAAATGGGCCTTTTAACTTTTATTCAAATTCCATGTCATAATGTGTTAGCCAATGAAATTGCTTTAAATTTGAAATACCGTATAGGTCTTAAACACTTTTTTAATACAAATTTGGGGATATGTATCATAAAAAAAACTACTTTTTTTGTTTGTATTTTTGACATATCTCCCTGTGTTTTTACTCAAATTTTGATCGGGAGAGCTCGTTGGATGTGGAATTAAATTCTGCATCCAACGGTTACCCACTCGACATACTTTTGACGGACCCCGGTACCCCAAAAACAAGAAATACTTGAAAAAACATAATGATGACATCATCATTTCATTTTTCAGGTATTTCTTGTTTTTGGGGTAGCGGGGTCCGTCAAAAGTATGCCAAGTGGGTACCCATTGGATGCGGAATTTAATTCTGCATCCCACGAGCTCTCCCGATCGAAATTTGAGTAAAAACACAGGGAGATATGTCAAAAATACAAATAAAAAAGTAGTTTTTTTCTTTTCTTCCTCCAAAATTAATAAATATTATTTTATTATTTTAACTATTATTTTATTAGTTCATTTTAGGAGGCCCATTTTGAGTTGAAATTTCCTCTAATGTACTGTTTTGCCCTGTGACATCTTCCTTTCTACGGAGTTCCCCTTTTCTGTGTAGGTGACCTCTTTTGTACCTATTCCTTCTTCTGCACATCATCCTTGGCCCACGCATATTCCTTCTATACCCACTGTGCACTTCCTTTTCCTTGCTTGCGCTTGCACGGTGACTTGATTCTTACATGTTTATTTATGTGCACTTATTCTGTACGTGCTTTCCCTAGGCCCAATAGGCCCCCAACACTCACATGTGGCTCATCCCAAGCCACAAAGCAATGGACATAGAAGTCAGCACAATCTGCAAGGCCTTCTCTTTGCTATTTTTTTTAATTATCTATTTTTTTGTGTTGTTTCCCCTACCATGGGCTCATCCCGTAATTAGGAAAATTTTAGATCATGAAACTTGGAGTTATACAGTTTCTTCTTCACCATCATTTGAAGATTCTATTTCCATAGGTTTTCCTTGTGTGTGCTCCGGGTCTTCTTGATGGTGTTCTTCTTGATCCTCTTCACCTTCCTATCTCTCTTCGTCTTCGTTTTCCTCTGCTTCTTTTTCCTCCTCTTGTACATCCACTAGTGCATCTTCTAGTGTATATTATTCTCTGTTTCCAACCTTCTATTGGAATTGGGTAAAAATGGGAGTAATCCTTTCTATCTCCCGGCAGGATTCTTCTGCCTGCTGCTCCAGTTCCTGTACTTTGTCGGAGCTAGGGTGTTCGAACGATGCATTGGCCACTGCCTGCATGAACTCATGGATTATCTGCTGGAAAGGATGAAGTATGCCTATCACCCTTTCAACTTCAGCTTTCTTCTCAACCATCTCCTTGTTGCGCATGTTTTCTTGGTCGCGAAGGGTTCTTTCCTTATCCAGGAGCTGCTTGAGCTCAGCACCTTTGGTAATTTTCTCCTTCGTTAGCAGCTTCCAAATTTCTTCCTTCACTGCGAGTACTTGTAGGTCTGCTTGCCATGCCTGCTCAATAAGCTATTGTGCAGTCTCATTGTTGATGAGTTTCTCCCATGCTGTGACAATTTCTTCCTTCACCTTCATGCAGATATTCTCGGCTTCTCTAAGCTGGCCAAAAGCTTTATTTTTCGATTCTTGCCTTTGCTACACAACTTCAGGGGGAATTCTCGGATGCTGGTTGGTTTTCATGTACTGAACCTGTTTCTTTAATTATGTGATTGTTTTGGATAACCGCCTCATTTGGTGCATAGGTTCTGCCTCGCTTTCTTCTTCCTCATCTAACAATTGTGTGACTACCTCCTTGATGGTGTCTTCCAGTGTATCCTGCTTCTGTGCTTACATGTCCAAGTATTCCTGCTAGCACTTGATGACTTGTTTATGTGCCTTTGCTTTCTTGGTTTCCTTGGCTACCTGATATGCAACTGCATTTTCTCAGATTCTCATCTATGTAGCTGCAACATGCTGAATGGAATAGATCTACAGCAACGTCAGCTTAGACAAATCCAAAGTTAATGTGTCCAAGCTATGAACACTTGCCTATTTTTCTGCTTATTCTGTAGAAATGCATGCAAAAGGATTTATATTCTCAAGGGCAGGAGGAGCATCGACACCACCAAAGTGTCTGATGGGTCTACCCCATAGGTTTCAAGCTGCATGGTGTTGCGCACTTTTGAGATGGCCTCTGCCAATCGGTTAACTTGCATAGTGATCGAAGCCGTCCAATTGGTATGCTTGCATGTGATATTACCCAAAGTAGACTTAGGTACTTCGGCTACCGCCTCTTTAAGAAGATTCAGATACTCTTCTTCTATGATCATGGCTTGGGGTTGGTTAGCCTTTCGCTTCTTCCTATGTGGGATGCCTAATGATTCTGCATCTTCCTCCATGGGATATTTTCCCTTCCTTTTCCTAGTTCTTTCGGTGTGCACTTCCTCATCAGTATGGGTGTCTTCTTTTCCAGCATTGGGTGGTTCTCACTCTTCTTCTTCTTCTTCTTCTTTGAAATCATCTCGATGCTCCTAGGTGTCAGTATTGGTGTGGTCCTGAGGTGGGTTCTCTTGTGGACCCCCCTATGGCACTTGCTGCTCTGGAGGCACCTCCTCATGCATGCTAAGCCATTCTTTAGGAAAGTCTCTTATTTCTCTCTCGATATATGCATTTCTGAGTATGAAGAAGGTTGAGAGTGCCTGCTTCTTGGGGTCATTGCGCATATGCAAGATAATATTGGTAGCCCCATGTGGAAGTTAATGAACATATACTTGGCCACCATCATAGGAAATAGTCTACACTATTGGCGCACAATATGTCTAAGTATTTCTCCTTGGAGAAAGAATTCAACCTTTGCATCAACCTTGCGGTTATTGTCTTTGTGGTCCCAGAGGTTCTGGAACGGTGTGCCAAGAAGCTCCACTAGTATATCCATGGGTTGATAATATGGTGGCAAAGTCCAAGATGCGAATGAGATCAAAATCAAAACCCACGAGAAGTAGAAATTCACCGTGGGATTTTCCTGCACATCAATCTCGTCATCCATCTATTTGTTTAGAAGGAACTGGGACTAGTTAATGTGCACTCCTTGTGCGCACTTCTCTGCTAGCTCTATTGTTGCAGCAGTGCATTCAGTAGGCCTCATCTTGTGTAGAACCTTACTGCACAATATTTTTGTTGCATCCCTTACAGTAGTGTCATCGATAGAGATAATGAGGTATCCCTTTCCTTCGGAAAGAAGTTGGTACTTGCCCTTCATGTCATTTTTTTCCAGTTTTTCCCTGTCCTTGTGCAAATATGGAGTCAGGTTGACTCCTTACCATGGGAGACCTGTTATGGCCAATAGCGGGTCAAATGTTACCTCATACGACTTGTCAAGTGAGAGGTAGCCTCCATGGAAGCATACCAGAAGCTGCTTGACATACATCCTGATCGGGGCAGTGCAGCCAAAATGTGGCATAAGAAGTAGGTTTAAGATGCCTCACTACTCCAATCCGTGTGCCCATTCCTTTGCAAAAACTATGTCTGCATTTGGTGGTTCACCAAGCTCCACATCCATGAATCAATTTCTAGCCAGCTCCTCTTATTTCCTGGTGTCATATTCTTCAAAATTCAAGTCCTGAAGTTTGGGAGTGATTGTATCCGAGGACCCTGAGACACCTTCTAGAATAGTGGGATCTTCCAGAAGCTCCTGCGCATCAACTATCACTTGTGTGGTGCCTGGAACCTGGGATGATACATATGGAACAAACAAGTTATTTTCTTCCTTAGTCAGCCCTGCATCCACTGGTCGTGGTAGTGGTAGAACCGAGTCAGCACCGCGGGCCTTGGCTATTCTTGCTATGAGGCAAGATGAAGTGGGGAGGTATGCACTCGATGGGGCTCTGGCCACAAAAACTTGTGCCCCAGCTAGTTGTGGTGGTGGTTGAGTTGCATTTAATTACATCAGTTGGACTCCTACCAGTTGTGGGTGTGGTGGCCTCAGAGTTGCCTTCGGCTTAGACTGCATATTCTCCATATTCTTGGTCATCCGACTAGGTTCAGGGACATATGGCACTTCCAATATCGGGCAGGGTGAGGCTGGTGAAACAGTGGATTCCTCACTATCACTGGATAACTCAAGGAGCATGTGTTTCAACTCTGAAGGAGGGTTCTGGTTCACTCAATGGACTCGGATCTCTGGTTTCTTGGCTATGTAAGACAATGTAAAGGTTAAAATGACAGAGGTAACTACTATTTATAGGTGACCAGGCATCCAAGCTATGACTGGACATAATGATGGGTTGTTTGAAGGATCACATGGGATCATCCCTTGTTTCCTTTACTCGTACACCTAGGTTCAATTATGTACTTTCCAGGGAAGTTAAGGATAATATGGTGGATGGGACCAAAAAGCACACCGCCATTCTCCTAGAACTTTCCAAATTAATACTACTGAGCTGTCATTAGCACCAAATCCTTTTGGAATTCTCATGCATTTAATGGTCCATCAATGCCTGCTAGTTGTCTGCCACTTCCCGCCAGTTGTCTCTTAGCTGGTTTGT
>LPNX010829115.1:295610-359883 GCA_001517045.1 Pseudotsuga menziesii | reverse complement strand
CATATACATATACATATACATATACATATACATATACATATACATATACATACATATATATATATATATATATATTGTTGCGCACCTCAGCCTTATGGAACCGTACCATAGTCATTGCGATATGGTTTTAATTGGATGTCGTTGATAATACCCGCAACTGGTGTTCCATCTAGCTTATGTAGTTTTACTGTGCCTGCTTCAGTAATGTGTGCAACCACATATGGTCCTAGCCAATGTGTTTTGAGCTTACCTACGTTCTTGAAGAACTTGTTATCATACATCCGAATAAGTCCGTCGACCTTGAATTTCTTTATTCTGATATGGTGGTCATGCCAGCTTTATGCCGCTACTTTTCCATGTTTTGATGGAAGCCTGCAATTAAGCATTCTTCCTTCATTTGAACCAGATGTGCAAGTATTTCTTCTATGGTGTTGGTATCTGTCATCTCTGTTAGCGCAACAATTCATAGGCTCGGTACAATGTACTCCATCGGCACGACTACTTCTTGTCTATAGAATAAACAGAAAGGAGTGTATCCAATTAGTTGTTTTCATGTTATTCTATAAGGCCATAATACTGTGGAGAATTTTTGGTTCTAGTCATCTCTGGGGACGTTACAGACCTTGGTCAAGGAATTCTCCAGTATCTTGTTGAAAGCCTCAATAGTTCCATTTGCTGAGGATGGTAAGGTGTTGTCTTCTTGTGCTGGATTTGGAATTCTACAGTGAGTTCAACAATTATCTTATTTACAAAATGCATACCTTGGTCATTGGTAAGGATATTTGGGAAACCAAACCTTGTGACTACATTTTCAAAAAGAAACCTCGCCGCAGTTGTTGTGGTGCAATATTTCACAGTTTTCGCTTCCGCTCATCTTGTCAAGTAGCATGTAGTAGTTATAATATAGTGTGAACCACTCTATTTCCCCGGTGGACTAATAGGGCTGAAAAAATCCACTTCCCATTTATCAAAGGCCTCTAGGGTAATTTGTGGTGCAAGTGGGATTTCATCACATCGTGATGGTTTCCCAGTTCTTTAACACTTATCACAGTCATGACAGTATTTCCTTGTATCCATATGTACAGTTGGCCACCAGAGTCTAGCTTGCAAAATATTGTGCACTGTTGCCTTCCCGGCGTAGTGGCCTCCTAAAACATCTACATGTGTTTCAGCCATTACCCATTTCCTTTCATGATTAAAGACACATCTACACATTATTTCATTTGGTCCCAACTTATACAGTTGTCCCATGATTAGCATGTAATCTACAACTTTGACAACTAGTTGTTTCTTTCTCCATGTCATATAATATTCAATCTCATAGCCTGTATTCAATAAGTGTATGATAGAATCAAATTTTTTATGGACAACATTGATAGCAAACAGCTCCGCATCAGGTATATTATCCTCTAATTTGTTTGGGTCCTCACCATGTTCAATGTGCAACAAGTGGTATGGCCCAACATTCAGTTTTCCTGGCCTTACAATGACTTCAAAGTCAAATTATTGAAACAGGAGGAGCCACCGACAGATCTTCTCCCCCAACACTGGCTTATTGACCAGGTACTTCAATGTATAATGATCGGTGAACATTTTGAAGTGTCCACCCAATATATAATGTTTGAAATTTTGTAGCATTTAGACCATTGCAAGCCCTTCTCATTCAGTTGTGGTGTAGTTTTTATCTGTTGTTGACAGTTTCCTACTTGCAAATGCAATTGGGTGGTCAATTGCGCCCTCTCCTGGTTGAGTTAATACTATACCAAGTGAAATTGATGATGCATCAACATGTACATGGAACTCCATCTTCCAGTCTGGGAATATCAATATTGGCACATTGGCCATTTTGTGCTTCATCTTATCCAGACTTGTCAGTCTTCGTTTGACTCAAATTTGGCATCCTTCTCTAGCATCTTCTCCATTGGGGCAGTTTTATCCATGTACCCTCTTATAAACTTTTGATAATATCCAATATGTCCCAATGTGTATCTGATTTGCATGATCGATGTGGGCGGTGGCAGGTATAGAATAATTGCCACCTTCCCAGGATCGACTAGGATCCTGTCACGACATGCTACATGGCCCAACAGTACACCAAATGGTGCACAAAATATGCATTTTCTCAAATTTAGTGCAATTTGATACTGACGACACCTTTCCAGCATCATGCGTAGATTCTCAATATGGTCCCTCACCAGACCAAATACCATCTAGTCATCAAAATATACTTCAAGAAACCTATGAATGAAATCTTTAAAAGTAGAGACTACTATTCTAGAGAAAATAGCAGGGGCGTTTTTAAGGACAAAGGGAATTACTGTGTATTGGTAGCATCCTCATTCTATTAAAAGATTGTTTTGTGGAGGTCTTCTTGAGCAATTCTGACTTGATGGTAGCCCGAGAATCTGTTTGTAAATGAGTACATTTCTTGTCCACCAAAGGTCTCCAAGACTTCACCTGTGAATGTTGTTGGGAACGGATCATGTAAGAAGGAATCGTTTAGCTTCCTAAGGTCAAAACATATCCTAACCTCGCCTGTCGCATTCTTGTCCTGAATCACTATAGGGCTTATCCACTTCGACTCTTCAACAAGTTCAACGATTCTTGCTTCCAGCATGCGATCTAGTTTTTCTTTCACTTTTTATTTATAGCGCGGATTTAGTCTTTATAGGTGTTGTTTTATCGGTCTTGCATCAAGCTTAATTGGAATTTTCATTTCGCTCAAATCTCATACTATCCCCTTCATTTCCCTAAAGTTTGTCGGGAAGAGGTCCTGGAATTCATGTAATAGATTAGTTATTTTGGCTACTGTCTCTTCGTCCCAATAGTCTCCAATGTTAACAAATTTCAAATTGTCCTCCGACCCAATGTTAAATTTCTTGACCTTTAGTGGCTTAATGAACTATTCACTAGTAATGTCGCTTCCTTCTACTTCGTGTGATCCTTTTGACTCTAGAATATTGATGTTATTTGAATCATCCTCTGGATCTCCAGAGAGGTTATAGCATGTGATCCAGTGTTGAAATATCTCATAGCATTGGTGGGAATGTGCAGTGCAGGGTTGAGAATACGTAACCTCCAGTGGGATCTCCGTGAATATCTTCTCCTTAATAACCTTCAACATGATGTCAACTGTTGGTTGCTCGTCTGCGAACTAGAAGCTGTATGTGAAATTCTGCATAACCTTTTCCCATTCTTTTATTTCTTGGCATAGTTCCATAGATGTGTACTAGCCTCTGGGTTCCATTTTGAGAGTATGGATGAAGTGGTGAACCCATTCCTGGCGCGGGTAGTTTGAGAAGGCTGCGGAACACTACTCCAAGTGTTCAACTAAGTCTGATAACCCTATATACCTTTGTGCCATAGTTGCGACCTCATCTCCGAACCCTATTTCCAGCAGTCGTCTACACTGTGTCCATTCAGTTATCGAGCTTTTGTGCATACCCCACCATCTCACGGATGTATATTTTAGCGCAAATTCCAGCGCAGATAGTCCTTGCATCTCTGTTATTAATTCTTTAAACTTAGTCAAGAATGTTGCCAAGTTAGGAAGTCCTTCATATGTAGGCAGTGACTGCGACTGAGTTCCCACTTGTCGAACAAACTTACTTATCCTTGCACATCTCCTCATAGAGACTTCATGTAATCGGTTCTTCCAATTCTCAAGTGCCTCCCTTGGATCTGATGTACATGAAATCATGCATTTCTAGCTCAGGTTACCATCCATAGTAGGATTAATGTAATCCTACTTAAGGGCAGTGACATTATAAATTTTGTCAAGGTGATCACCTTGCCCTTTGTTGAACACCAGTTCAACATATCTATGTCCTTATAGTGGATCGAGGGGCGCAACTATCCTCATCTCATCATCTTCAAATGATAGGGTCCTTCTTTTGAAGTTTATAATGGTTTTATTTCCCATCGCCCAATCAATCCCCAGCAGCACAAGATATGGGTTAGTATCATCTACTATATTGATGACCTCAAAGTCTGCAAAAGTGCATAATCCTTCAATATCCACTTGGACCTGACTCAATCTACCGATGGGCAAGACCTTTGCCTGATTAGTAAGACTTAATTGAATTGGGGACCATTCTATGGGTGGCTTGCCCATTATTTCCCACATCTAGTGCGTTAAGATATTAACATTGGATCCTAGGTCGAGGATGATATAGTCCATGTCATAATCACCAATTTGCATGGACATCTTGAGTTCGCATCTCATTTTGAACTTTGTTTTTACACTGTTAACCTTATTAGTTGGCAAGTCTTCCTCTGAAAGTGTCTCTATCAGCACTTCCAACTCTGCAAGTGCATACTTATTCTGGATTAGCGCCAAACAACTTGATAAGAATGGTTTGAGCTTACTAACCTTATCCGAACTCTTGCTTGCATTATGTTGTTCGAATATCTTTTGGAATCTCTCAGGAATATCCTTCACTTGGCCAGAGGTGGATGGTTGTTCTGTTCTGACGAACTCTAGGCATACATCCATGAATATGCACTTCTTCACTTGAACATCGAGCGATGCTTTCTTTTGTGTGGTGGGTCACACCTTCGGTTGTGATTGCGTCGCAGGACCTGTCTGCGTAGCTTGATCTACACTCTTTGTAGCAGCTTCCCTTATTACCACTACTACAGTTGGTTCTGGTGGTTCTGTGACTATCATCTGTATGTTGGAATTAGCATTCAGGTTGGGAACATTCAGCACAGGATTTGGTGTTGGGTTAGCTGCTCCAATCGTCCAGGCTTGCCATCGAGTGATAAGTTATGGACATTGATCGGTTATGCTATGTTTTGGATTTAAATTTGTCACCAATGGTATATCGGGGCATGCAGCATGTATTATGTTGGTCATCATGTAAATATGCATCTATAATTAATTAAATGAACCTAACCAGCTACGATCGCGGTAACTAAAATGAGAAAGGGGCATGATTTTCACAAGGATAAGGATGTGGGGGAATTTGCTAAACCTTGGCCAATGGGGTGAAAATCCATGTGTCTTCTTCCGTTGCTCTACCCAACTACTTTCATTGAAGAATGGCTGCTGGTGGTTGAGGCAATTATTATCTTTGGGAGTGGGGTGGCAGGACTGTCAGTTCTCACCCACATGCACACTCCACCATGGTTGACTCCACTATGCCCAGGAAAAACGATTGCGATCACACAGGAAGGATACCATTCTCTCCATGATAGTGCTAAAGCTCTCACGCACTTCATATCGACATTCTCCATTGTTGTTCATCCACACAATGTTCATCTTCATGCAGGACCAATGTCCGTTCATGTGCCTCATGCACAGCAATTTTCCTGGATTTTGGATTGATGCAGCAAGCTGAGAGCCATGCTCTTTCATCCACGAATTGATGTGAAGGATCATTCACATTTTTGGCTATCTCATAGACTGGTATGGTCATGTAATTGTTTCCTGCCATTTTAATGTTGAAATTGGAACCATTGTTCTTCCCATGAGTCATGGTTGCCGCCGTTCTCCTCAAAATTTGTTGTGTGGATGTGGTCTTCCCCATGCTGTGAAATTGGTTTCCTTTCCATCCACGGACTGTGTAAGTTACTTGGCGACCTCATTGCTCAAATTGGGTCATTGATTTTCCCCACATTGATGGCTGTGATTGCTGTGGTCTTCCCTACATTTTGGGGGCTGTTGTAAATTCGCTTGAGAGTCATTTTGGCCATGATAGGGCTAAGAATGACTCAGGAATTGTTTCCCCTGCTTAAGCTCTGACAACTAATTGATTACATGTGTGCAATGGTTGGTATTCGGACTATGTAGGGAGCAGGGATGTTGGCTTAGTTTTGCTTGATAAACCTGGTGGCTGGAAACCACACAGGAAGAGCTAGAGGGATGACCTTCTTCTCCATCACCCCTGAATAGCACTGGAAGGGAATGCAGGGCCTGAGGGACTGTGTATCAAAGAAGGGACTGATTCCTTATGTTGGGTGTCTTAGAGGTTAGGCTAGTTCTGGTGTAGGTGTTCTTGGCTCTGTAATGGGCTCACCAGCTTAGCATTAAGCCTTTCTCAACTCCTGGATGGCCTGATAAACCCAACTGTGTTGGCTTGGATGTGTTTTGTATATCCTTGGTTATGTGTAATCCTGCTAGTTCCCTTATTCCTTGGAGAATCATGCCCAGCTCGGGGCTAGTAGTGCTACTGAGAGATTAAGGAGCACGCTGGCCTATGGTTGGGTGGAACGTTGCAGCAACGTAGTTGGTTGTGGATCGAGTTCATCATAAGATAAGTGCTCTTGTCCATTTATACTCCCGCAACTATATTTACTGTTAATGACTATAATGGACATGTTGAATGAATGCTTGCATGAATGCATGATGTTTCCAATGTGTCTGATAGATAATTGCATCTATGCATGATAAATGTTCATGTGTGCATGTTTCTACTTCAATACATTTGCTTCAGCATTCTGTTTTAGCATTTTTATGCACTACACGTTCATGGGGCTCTTAGCTCGTGTGTTTGAAGCTTGTAGTCGCGTCCTCTTCCCTGGTAGGAGGCATGGGGACGTGAAAATGGGCCTTATAAGAAAGCGAGCCAACAATAAATTTTGTGAGTTGGAATTCAGGAACCAATAGAATTTCAATAAAATGAGTCAACCATAATGGTTGAATTGACATATTTGTCATAAAAGAAAACTACCTTTTTTCGTATTTTCGACATATCTCCCTATCTTTTTACTCAAATTCTGAGCGAGAGAGCTCATTGGATGCGGAATTTAATTCCATTCCACATCCAACGAGTACCCACACTTCATTCTTCCTCCAAAATTAATAACTATTATTTTATTATTTTAACTATTATTTTAACTATAATTTTATTATGTTCCTTAGGAGGCCCATTTTAGACCTCAAATTTCCTCTAATGATACTGTCTCTGCTAGAGCTTGTTTAATGTCCTTTATCTTGGTTATGCATTGGGACTCAGATTGTGGCTTTCTGAACTCCGTTATCATTGTGCTTCAAATATCCTCAAGAGTCCTCTAGGGTGTTTTGATTGGTGCGGCACAAAACTTCATGAGCCAATCCAGTGCACGACCCCTCAAGTTCGTGATCATCTATTCCTTCTTTATATTTGCATTATGGACTAAACACACCATCTAAACAACTTCATAGAGGAACCAATGCTACTATGGGTCTTCTGTTCCATTCCCATTGAATGTGGGTAATCTAACATCTATTCCCGCCATTAGGGTGGTGTTGGGGATGTTCACTGGATTCCTAGGATTTGCTAGATTTATTGGGATCGCTGATGGGATTCCTTGTGTACCAGTCCCAACACTAGGACTACTAGTCTTCACAAGTGTTTTAGGTGGCGAACTTCTAGGTCTCACTTCAAAATATCTTCCTGGAATATCGTAGTCATGTCTTGTCCTCGGCAACTCTGATGACTCTCTCGATTCTCCTCTCTCATAAATTAGACTGTACTCCTCCTCTTAATCACAATACCCTTCATCTAGGTGTGACTCACATCCATATTCACCTTCCCTAGGCAGGCTATAAGCCCTCCTGCCTCCTTCTACCTTCCTCATTTTTCCTGACCGAAACGTCCTTCTACTTATTAAGAATTCAGCATCCAAATCGTCTTCTGAGCTTCCTTGGAACATTTCTTCTTACTACCTTCCATATTAATCCTAATATTTTACACAACATATCTCCTTCACAGACCGTGCAACTCAATTACTGAGTTTTAAAATACTCTTTTCATAAAGTATCATTTTAATCCACAGGTTTGTAGAAATAAGTTACCTTCCTCGAGGTCCTTGGAAAACATGCCTCTCTGCCTTGCTATATGAGGTTATTGCTTCAACATCAAACTCAGTAACATATCCTTCTAATATTCTATCAATCCAAAAATCAACAACTCTGGAAATAGGGTTACTTACTGGTGCCACTTCTTGTGTTAGCTGGTCGGTCCACTTAGCTACTCCTCTTCTCTAGAAGCTAGTTTGTTGGGTTGCTAACTCTGATAACCATTCTTGAAATATAATGGGAAATTTTGTGAATAAAATATCATGGATATTCGAGTATAGATGTCACTATATCTATTTCTCAGGGCTCAACTAGGAACCCTCGCTTTCCCTCAGTGCAAATACCAATGTCTTCGACTCCATCCAATACTCGACTTCACTCTTGGTCGAGTGCCACAACATTTCCCTCGTTTTGATCAATAAGGTCTCGAAAACAGAACCATTTATTGGATACTTTTCCTAACTTGCATGACCAAGGTTCTGCGCAGCCCATCAACCCAACAAACACTCGAGAAACTGGCCCGACAGAGAAAGCCCTATCGGCAAAGCCTGCGAAGCAGGCGCAGTCTCACCCAAGATATCTCTTCAATGAGTAACCACGAGAACCATGTTTTCACGATTTGTTGAGGGATTATAGTCCATTGGCGCAAGCCCAAGGAGCTCGACCAAGTCACAAGGATGGGGTCATTTCCACCGAATTGTAGTGCTCACCGCACATATATCTTATTAACTATTGATGGCGTGACATAGATTCAGCCTTAGTGCTTTAACCTTAATGGAATATAAGAAATATAATAGATAGGTGCAATATAACAGACACGCGACATCGATTGCACCATGGACATAAGATAATACTTAGAAGCAACGCACACTAACTTATTCATGCATTCATACTTCTATTGATAGTGCGGCATTCATTCAACCATAACAAGACTTGCATCATAAACATAAACAGAAACATAAGCAGAACGTAAACAACCATACACATTCAATCATAGATACACAGGAGAATTCATGTGGAAACCCATCTAGGAAAAACCACAAGGCGCTCTTCATCTGGCATGAGAAATATATGGCACCTTCAGCCTGCATTTAATTGCAGACTGTCTTAGATCTAGCTTTATGTTTAGACTCTTTCTTTCTCTCATGCTCTCTATTGTATTTCTCCTTATCTAATACTACCATCTATTGATCCACACACGGCTTGGATTGACACCTCTAGTGTTTGCACCTCTCTATCAGAGCTTCTCTTCTACTGTACTAACCCCAACTTCACCCTACAGACTTCCTACTAATATACCACTCAGAGCTCTCTTCTTTGTTCTTATCTCTTAGATATCTCTCCTCTATTAACCCCTCAAAACAACTGAAAGTAAACAACAACTAACCATTCCTGGAAAACCAACTAAAAAGAAACCATGACCAACTAGGGAAAAACCCTCGAACTATTGAATCCCTCCTATTTATACTATTTTACATGACCACACAGGGTCGACTGCATATAGGAAATCCTTTAACTGTCACCATCAGTCATCCCTCAAGCTACAACTGTGGTGATCATTACTTGAAACAAGGCACTAACGACCTTACTTACAGCATGCGTTCACTCATGTGGCATCCATTGACTTAAGCCGACTTCAGCACCCACGATCTTCATGTCTCTTTTAGCTATTATAATGCACTTGTGCTACTTTTTTACCCTATGGCATCTTCCTTTCCACGTAGTAACCCTTTTCCATGCAGGTGACCTCTTTTGCGTCTATTCCTTCTTCTGCACAACATTCTTGGCTCACGCAGATTCCTTCTATACCCATCACACACTTCCTTTTCCTTTCTTGCCCTTACATGGTGAATTGATTCTTACATGTTTATTTATGTGCACTTATTCCTTGTGTGCTTTTTCCAAGCCCAATAGTTGAACTTGTAAAAAACCATTTGATATGGATAGGAACTCACCCAACTTTCCCAACAAATATGCCTTAGAAGTCTATAGGAATTCTTAAGATGGAGGTGGCTATATTCAATTTTGGGTGTAGAAAAACAATCATACTAAACGAATCCATTGCAAAAACTATTGAAAAGTGTGTTGAATTCTACAAAGGCATACATTCTGTTCATAATCAGTGTAATGTTCTAACAGGTGCCCCAGACAAAGATTTCCCCGACAAAGAGGAACATCTAAAGAACCTACAAGAGAAGTGGCCAAAAGGATAAGAAAGTATATCCAAGTTCGAAGCTATTAGTGATGAAGACATCAGGATATGGATTATCCAAAATTCAGACCACAAACTCCTGTTAGAGGAATATTTGAGGCAAAATGTACCTAATGTGAAGGAAATCGACTTTCATCTTTCAAAGCATGAAGTGGTAGTGCGTGTATTGGAGTCTACAGAATATCGAATCATCAGTGAAGAAGCACAAGCATGGGGCATTTTTATTAAGACACCAGTGGGGCCCATTTGAATTTTTTCTTATTCAACAGCTAAAGATTACACAATTTTGTATTTATTCTTTTTAGTAATGCACTAAAAGACAAAAAATTTGTAAAGGAAGAGTTGAGGAAGCCCAAAAGGTTGGGGCAACTCAAGAGTCATTTTTTAATTTGTATAAGACTTATGGGTTAAGTAGATAGACAAAGGAACTTTTCCATGCTATCTTTTGTGAAGTTTATTGTAAGAAGAACTATTTCCTTTTATAATAAACAATAGCCATATTTTCTGCTGGAGAAGGAGCTATGGAGTTTCAAATGCATGGTGTAGATTGGTTGAATGTAGAATTATTTCTATTTCAGCCTATTCTACGAACTGTGAGATCATTCTCACTAATGAATTACTTCCAAGTTATGAATGATTTTCTGTTATTTTTATGAAACTTATGCAGTATTTTGAGTAATGAATGTTTTAACCAACAATGAGTTATCTCTATGTTTATCTTTCTACATGTTTCATGTATTCTGAATTTTGAATAGCTATCTGTAATATTCTTTATGCATGTTTTACAGTACATTACTCACCATTAAATAAAATCTATCTCCCTAGGGATCGGTTAGATAGAATTAGTTAGCTTAGCACAGTTGTTATTTATTTATGATTTAGAAGCAAAAGGGTAATAAGATGAGAGGTACGAACCTGCACATCACTTTGTGAACTCTTTGTTGTCTCTATCATTTTCACTTATATTAGGCACTTTCATATCATATATAAAATAAAACTAAAAAATACACTTAAACGGTGGACCGAGCCACAACTGGTAAAGCAAACTTAAAATGTTACTTGATCTATAGTAGCCAAGCTGTAAACCGGATGGATTCCCCATATCAAAAAATAACGAACTGATTGGGAACGTTTATTGGGGATAATTCCTACTGTTGTTACCTGGGACTTTCCAGGCCTCAACATAATGTTATTGAAACCACAACTTTAGAAAAGGACCCTTTTGAAATGGATAACATAAAGAAAATGTTGCAAAGTATTTCCAATGATATGGTCGATCTCAAAAAGGGATAGTGGTGATAACCAGGGAAACAAAAGAGGTCAGGAAAGGCCACCACCTAGAAGGACTTATCAACCTCCATTAAATAAACCTCCCCCAAACCCTGGGGAAACACTCACTTCCGATGAGATATATCCTATTTTTAAGTCCTTGACCTCCACTCCTTCAACCGTACAAAATGATGTTAGATAGGAAATTGTGGAAACTATGCCCCCTACTGATGAACATGATCCATATGTGAACACCATTAATTGTTTTTCAAAGTTTCCTATGGATGAAGAACAAGAACATGAATATACATAAGTAGTGTTTGATCTGCATCATTCTTACAACATGAGGAGCAAAGGCTTACCACCACAAGAAACTCCACCAATGACATCCCCTCAAGGAACAGGTAAAATAGTCCCAGTAAAATAAAAGGTTATTCCCGAGGTCGAATACAATTTATTAGATGATTGGAAGAGGGCCAGAGATAATATTTATTTATTTGAACTTCTTAATATACCTTCCATTAGGGAAATCTTACCGAAGAACATGGTATTGAAAAAATCTAGAGAAGCTCAAAATCATAACTTAGAAGTTTTCTCAAGGCCTGAATCTCAAAAGTCAGGTACGAAAAGAGTCCCACCCTTCTTACTGACTTTTGAAATTTTCAATAGAAATGTCCATAGCTGTATGATCGAATCTAGGGAATATTCTAATGTTATGCTTGCTTATGTTTGTAAAAAGTTAAATTCTACATGGGATTCTTGTCCCACATATATAGTGCAACTAGATAGATCCACAGTGAAATTTTTAGGGGAGTTGAAAAGCATTCTTCTAACATTGTATATTGATCCTAGGATACACCAGACATTGGATATAGCTGTGGATGATGTACCAAAACCGTATGGAATGTGCTTAAGTAGAGATTCATCTGAGAAGTTGAAAGGATATTTTTCTATGTATTGGTCTCCTTTGTGGCTACCCTATAATGGGAGGGCCAGTCAAATTAATATCAATAGAGAGCCTCTTATGAAGCATACAGTCACTGATCTCAATGGTATAGCTAAACCAACAGTATTTGTAAACTCATTTGTTGAACATTACACCCTTTATTCTTACTTTGGTGATATGCCTACTGACACTTCTCCGAATTAGGATGTTGAAAAATTGTCAGAAATCAGTAATTGCAAAGTTATTCCATTTGTCGGTGAAATTGAACATAAATTATATAATGTTAATACAAATTTTAGATTATATTTATCATCGTGAACATTATTTTTTTATGGATCTAATTCCAAATATGGTGTCGATGCATGTTGCGTACTTATCGATCCCAAAGGAATCAAATGGATGATTGACTATATACTAGAGTTTGAGTGCACCAATAACATTGTAGAATATGAAGCCTTGGTACAAGGGCTTAAAAAGGAAATTTACTTGGGAGCTGACATCATTCAATGTTATGGAGACTTAGAAATTGTAGTTAAAAAAGTAGGGAATCAGATTCGTTGTCTCACCCCTTGTCTTTTGAATGATCAGAAATTAGTAAGGGATATGACTAGCTCATTTCAATATTTTAATATTAATTCTATCCCGAGATCGCAAAATTTTGATGTAGACCTATTGGCCAATACTACATCCAGACTAATATGAATTGAAGGCCTTTCTCCTAATAAATTTTCCATAGAACTTATGTATAGGCCTTCCATACCTGATAATGTTACCAGTTGGAAGATATTTGATGATGATGTTCAAATTCTAGACTTCCTCATAGCACAAGATACTTTCAAATATTTTTCCATAGATGAAGTCGAGCATGGAAATTCCTTATCTTACAATACCTTTCCTTCTAGTCTAATTCCTAAGTCATTCCTTAATCTGGAGAGAATCTATGATTTACAATATAAATTTAAAGGCAGACCCAATTGCGAAAAACAAAGTTCTACTCTAAATAATAGGATTGTTAACCTGTGTACTGAGCAGAACCCTCAATTCAACAATATAGGCCTTACTTGTTCTCCTGAAGAGGAGAGGGATTTAGTCAAATTGTGTAAGGAATACAAAGATGTTTTTGCATGAACCTATGATGACCTTAAGACCTTTGACTCATCCATCATGCACCACAATATACCGCTAAAGCCTGATGTTAGACCTTACCAATAGATACCGAGAAAGATGCATCTGAGTCTTGAACCATCTATAAACAAAGAACTTGAGAAACTTATGAAATCCAGAATCATTTTCCATGTCAGACACACATAGTGTATTTCCAATTTGATTCCTGTTTGTAAGAAAAATGGTGAAATCAGACTGTGTATTGACTATAGAAATCTCAACAGGGCATCTAAAAAGGATAACTACCCAGTTCTATCTATGGAACAAATCCTACAAACAGTTTTCGGTGCAGAGATGTTTTCTCTTCTAGATGGATTTTCGGGTTACAAACAGGTCCTGGTTACAAACTCTGACCAATTGAAAACTTCCTTCAGAACACCCTGGGGCACCTTTTCCTACAGGAGAATTCCTTTTGGGATGATTAACGCCAATGCTAACTTTTAGAGAGCCATGGACTTAACTTTCATAGGTTTGTTATAAAAATCTCTTGTCATTTGTTTAGATGATATTACTATTTTTTTCAAGAAATGACACGATTGCTTATTATCCTTAAGGAAATTTTTTGTTAGATGCAGGAAGTACGAAATTTCCTTGAACCTAAAGAAATCGGTCTTTGTAGTATTAGAAGGTAAACTTTTTGGCTTCATTGTTTCTAAAGAAGGGATTATAATTGACCCCGAAAGGGTTGAAGCAATCGCAAAAATCGGTCTCCTCAGTTCGAAGAAGGCTATGCAATATTTCTTAGGAAAGATAAATTTTGTTAGAATATTTTTCCCCAACTTTGCACAGATTTTAAGACCTCTTCAAGTCTTGGTGAAGAAAGATTTTGTATTTAAGTACTCTGATGTTCATAAGGATGCATTCAAAAGCATCAATAAGGCCTAAATGGAGGTCCCTACATTAATTCCTCCTGATTTTTCGAAATATTTTTTTTTATACACTTTTTCCACTGACGTTTCTTATGTTTCTATGCTTACACAGAGAAATGAATAGGACAGAAATCCCGATGTCTTTTATGAGCTCTACATTCAAATTGTTGATGTATTTGTAACTTCGGAATGTATTCACTTGTATATTTTATATTGTATTTCATGATACCATGACGTAGATGTTTGTTCCTCCAATCAGGAGAGTCACTAATATAATAAATTCATGTAAATTCATTGAGGTTAACCCTCCATTGTAATTCGGGGAAATAGTCCCCATAGTTGAGTCATATTAGGGTTATTAGACTATCCTAGTGAAATCTGACCTATAGAGTAATTGTCAAGTGGAAAACAAGTATAAATAGAGAGTGAGACTCTCTATTTGAAACACATACTCACTCAAAAGTAGCGCATTAGTGAGAGAGAAGTAACTTGCACAAGTGAGAGAAAGAACATCTATCGGAGATCATCTTTGAACTCTTGGGTTTTACTTTTTCTTTTAGTGATCATTCTATCTTCGAGGAAGTTGTGGGGTTTCTCCTTTATGGTTTCCTTGAGGAAAAAAATTTGTGTCTCTTTTCTCTTGTGATTATTACTGTGCATGTTATTCTCTCAGATAAGATCCTAGATCATATTGATTAAATGATAAAAATATAACATGGTATTAGAGCTAACCTAAGAAGAAAACATTGTGCATCTACAGAAGCTAGGGATTCTTAATTTTTGGGTCTTTATCCACAGATCATCAACAAAAGGAGGCTAGGATAACTCTCCATTGAAGGGAAAATCTTTCTGTCGAAGAAGAATCTGATTCTGATCATTTTCATTTTTTGACCTATCACTACCACGAGAAATTAGGGATTTTCACAGAAGAGGAATTTTTAAGTGAGCCCAGCATAGGATTTCTGTCCTCCTCAAAATCGAAATTTAGAGACCAATATTGAATTTTTTGGTTGGGTAGAAATCCAGGAAATTCAAACCCTAATTTGACCCTGGACTAGAAAATCAGCACTGCAAAAGATCAGCTTCAGATCCAGTTTCGACATCTCAAATTGGAAAGATCTAAATATTTTTGTATTTCGATTTGAGGTTCTCATTAAATATGTCTCATCACAACAAGCTTGATGAAAATATTGAAGGAGATGATAACTTCTGAGCATGGAAGTATAGGATTTCACTTGTTTTTGAAGAGAATGAATTAGACATGTACATAAGTGGAGAGGTTCCAGTTCTAGAAGGAGATGAGGCTAAGGCCTTACACAAGAAGAAATTGGTCAAGGCTAAGAGGATCATTGCTGATGCTATCAAGGATCACCTTATAATAGATGTGTCTTCCCTAAATACACCTAAATAGATGTTTGATTCCTTGACCAAGCTATTTGAAGGGAAGAATACAAATCAGAAGATGACTTTGAGAAATTAGTTGAAGAATGTGAAGATGCAGAATGCAGAGACCATACAGTCATACTTTACAAGGGTCTCTCAAATCAAAGAAAAAATTGAAGCTGTGGAAGAAGAAGTAGAGAATGGATAAATTGTGATGATCACCTTAAATGGTCTCCCTAGATCATGGGACTCCTTTATTCAAGGGATTTTTGCTAAAAGAAAGTTAATCACCTTTAGTAGGATTTGGGAGTAATGCTCATAAGAAGAAGCTCAAGAAAAAAAGATGGGAAATGAATATCAATCTCTCATAGCACACCCCAAGAAAATCATAAGGAACCACTATCATCCCAAGAAAGGTAAGCATTCACACCAGAATAAACCTAGAAGAGATCTATTTAGTATTAGATGCTACACACATGATGAGAAAGGTCACATCACCAAAAAATATCCCAGAAATAAAGGTGGAGAGAAAGAGGGAGGCTTATACAAATTAAGGGGCCAACCAGAACAAGCCTTGGTCCATGATGCAGTAGAGCCAAGTGAAATTTGACATAGAAGGCTTGCACATGTGCACTATAGGGCACTAACACTTGCAAGAAAAGTTGTTGAAGGTCTTCCAGAAATAAAAAAAAATCATGAAGGAGTTTGCAAAGGATGTGCAAAGGGAAAGAACACAAAGAAGACTTTTCCAAGTAGCAAGAGCAAGGAAAAAGGAATCTTGGAAATCATTCACTCTGATGTATGCGGTTCAATATCATCCAACTCATTAAGTGGTTATTCATATTATGTTTCTTTCATTAATGATTTTTCTAGGAAGACATGGATACATTTCTTGGAAAGCAAGGATGAAGTATTTAGTAAGTTCAAGGAATTCAAAGCCTTGATCGAGAACCACACAGAGAGGAAAATGAAGACCTTCCAATCTAACAATGGCAGATAATTCACATCAGATGAATTCAAGGAATTATGTAGATATTTAGGGATTAAGAGGGAGGTAACCAATCCTTATAATCCACAACAAAATGGAGTTGCAGAAAGGAACAATAGAACGATTATGGAAGCATCTAAGGCAATGCTTCATGATCAGGATCTTCCTATGCATATATGGGAAGAAGCTTCTAGGATAGCTGTGTATGTACAAAATCATACTTCGCATAGAGTACTTGAGAACAAGACACTAGAAGAAGTCTTCTCTAGCAAGAAACTAGAAGTCAACCATCTCATAATATTTGGATGCCCAGTGTACATACACATTCTAAAAGAAAAGAGGACGAAGCTAGATCCTTTAGGAAAGAAGCGTATATTTGTGGGATATAGTCAAAGCTTGAAGGCTTAGAAAATATGTTTCCTAGGATTCAAGAAGATCGATATCAAAAGGGACGTGACATTTGACGAAGACTTAGCTTACAACATTTGACCTATTGAAGACCTTGAAGAAACAAAATTACCTAGGATCTGAGATATAACAATGAATGATGCAACTCCAGAAAAAAAATTGAGAAATGGAAGAACCTCAGGAACCTGTAGATCCACCCCATGAGAAGAATCATTACAAGAGGAAACCGGCATGGGTACGAGAGGATATACAAAGTGAAGAGAGATGTGACACTCCAAAATAAATGCATAGAGAAAGGAAGGAAAATATATCCTACTCCAGTTATGTAGCCCTACTATGTGACATCATTGATAAAGAACCTTTCAAATATGAATAAACTGTTGAAAAGAAAGAATGGAAGGATGCGATGATCGAGGAGTATCGATCGATCATGAAGAATGATTTATGGGATGTGGTCTCAAGACTAGAAGGGAAGTATGTTGTGACTTCCAAGTGGATCTACAAGATCAACCATGCTGCAGATGGTAGCATAGAGAAATACAAAGAGAGATTTGTAGAACATGGCTTCTCCAAGGAGGAAGGGATAGATTATGAAGAATCTTTTGCACCTGTAGCCAGTTACACTTCCATCATATCAGTACTTGCTCTGGCTACAATGATGAAATGGAAGATACACCAGATGGATGTAAAGACCGTGTTCTTGAATGGTCTAGTGGAAGAGGAAGTGTATGTGGAGCAGCCACTCAGATTTGAGACACATGATAAGGAGACTCATGTGTGAAAATTGAAGAAGGCCCTGTACGGTTTGAAATAGGAACCCAGGACATGGTACAACAGGATTGACAAATTCCTGACTAGTTTGGGATTTACTAAGAGTAAAGCAGATTCTAACCTTTACTATAAGGTTGAGGAAGGAAACACAGTGATAGTCCTACTGTATGTAGATGACCTGTTTGTGACAGGTAAGGATGGGTTGATTGCTGACACAAAGAGGAAGCTTGCTGTCGAGTTCGAGATGAAGGACTTGGGTATGATGCACTAATTTATAGGCATGGAGGTGTGGTAGAATACAAAAGAAATATCCCTTGGACAAGGGAATTATGCAGTGGATATCCTGAAGAGGTTCAGGATGATGTACTGCAAGGACATGACCACACCTATGGAATTGAACCTGAAGCTATTGAGTGATGCTTCATCAGAGTCGATTGATGCCATGATGTATCGTCAGATGATTGGGTCATTGATGTACCTGATGAATATGAGACCAAATATTTTCTTTTCCATGAACACATTGAGCCAATTCCTGACAAATCTGAGACATGTTCACCTAATTGATGCAAATCATATTTTGGGGTACCTGAAGGGTACAAATGATTATGGGCTCAAGTATGAGGTGAATTAGAATATTAACCTAGAGGGTTATGTCGATTTAGATTGGGCAGGAAGTTCCATTTATAGGAAGAGCACTTTGGGGTGCTACTTCAGTATGGGATCATGTGTGATCTCTTGGTTGACTTATATTGTACCCCGATGTTCCTATCAGGAGAATCATTTGTATTTCATTATACCCGGATGTTCCTATCGGGAGAGTCATTAATATAATAAATTCATGTAAAGTCATTGAGGTTAAACCTTGATTGTAATTTGAGGAAATAGTCCCCACAATTGAGTTTAGGTTAACCCTCCTTGTTAATCGGAGGGGAAAAGTCCCCACAGTTGTGGGGCACTAGGGTTATTAGACTCTCCTAGACATGTGGACCATGGTAATTGGTTGTTAAGTTAGAAAATAGTATAAATAGAGAGTAAGACTCTCTATATGACACACACACACACACACACTCACTCAACTAGGGCATAAGAGTGAGAGAGAAAGTGTGTTGTCACCCGCCTTGTAGTTTCCTGCTTAAGGTGGATCCAAAATAGATGGTAGAGGGGCAAGAAAATAAGGGGTGGAACCACGACTACCTAGACTCCCAAATGGATGGTTTTCATGCCAATCAAGGTATCCTTCACTTTAGGTTATCCTAGTCCAGGAAAACAATGGGGGAGACCCGGATCTTCTCCCAACAGGAGAGATCAAACTTAGACACCAAAAAAAGATCAGATGGGGCTTCAGGGTACTTAAGGTGTAAGGTGAATGGGAACCCTAGCTCTAGGGTTTAGGTACTAGCAAATATATTGGGACACATAACTATAACAAGGCAAGCACAAATAGAGTTGGGACTATCCAGTACCTAGAAATCACACTCAGTAAAAGGTGTTTGAGCTATCAGTGAATGTTGGTAGACGACAAAGGCTAAGAGCCTAAGGGTAGCGCTAGCTTGGAGATCAGTGTTTTGTATGCATTGGGAAATGGAGTTAGTAGTAAGAAAATGTTTTAGGAAAACTACTTGGGAAACACCTTGATCTACGAACCCAGAAAGCAATTGGTCTGGAAAAGCCAAGCTACAGGAAAACCAGCTCAGTAGATGGCTAGCACTAGGGCCTAAGAAGACAAATTTGAAGTTTTAGGGGGTACCAAAAGGCTGATGGCTTAGTGTTGGGGATGAGAAGATATCAGGGAGACCTGATCTACAAGCCCAAATCAGGAAAATAGCAGAAAAATCAGATCTAGAAAAGTCAAAATTTGATGATGGGGCTAAGAGATTGAAAACTGATTTTTTTAGATCTAGGGAAAACCAGGAGGAATCAGCTTAGCATTGAGGGTGTTTTGGGATGCTTGGGACCCAATCTATCAGCCTATCATGTCAAATTTAATAAAAACCTACTTCCAAAAAATGCCAATTTTCAGTGAGGGCGCCAGGGCAGTTTCAGTCTATTTTTCATATCCCGGTCAAACTGTTGATCCTCTTGACAGCATTGGGGTTGATTTAGGATTTGTGGGACCTAATATATCCTTCTATGAAGTCAAAATTCAGAAAAACGTAAAACCCTAGCAGGTCAATTTTTCAGTGGGGGGTTATGCAGTTTTCTGCTTGAAAATCAGATCTAGGTCAAACTATGAGGAATTTGACCAGAATTTTAGTTGATTTGATGAAGGGGAGGCCTGATCTATGAAACCCAGAAATGGTTTGGCAAAATATCAGACGATTCCCCAATTTATTGATTTTTAGGTTTTTTAGTGTTTTAGGAGTTTTCAGAAGAAAAAAAAAGTTGAATTTCACCAAGGTACAATGGAATAAGATCTGAAAAAATAAGAACTTACCTATTGTATCTTACCTAGAAAATCTTGTAGAATTCTATAACAGTGATTATCTTTTCTATCCCGATCAACTCTAGAAGATCCTCGTGATTTCTATGGCATATGCAAGCTCCAAGCCACCAAAGCGCCCCCTACCCTGCATGAGCAAACTTCAACCATATCAGATTTGCACATACAAAATAAAGAAACTGAATGCTACAAGATAGTAAAATGAAGTGATCAGAGATCACAATGAAACTAATGAAAACTCCCTGATCCAAGATGAAGAGAACCAAGCGAGTTGAGGCCCCCCTACAAAAATGCTCCATCCAAAATGCCCTCCTGTGGAAAAAACAATGATAACCATGAAAAATATAGATCTCATGAGAATTTCCATAATGCTAGGAAGCTGAATACTAGTCACCATTTGAGCACATCAGATGCAAAGCAGATCTAGAAAAATTTCCACAGAAAAAGTCTTCTATGATTCAAATCCAAGAGCCAAAGACCCCTTACAAATGGGAAGCTCTCTCCTTTAAATATAAATGAGAGAACCTCAATCATAACCGAATCCTAACCACTTTCAAAATGAGTGGCTAATATTAAAATANTCAACATACAATACATGGATCAATATAACCATAATTTATCAAAGTGGACTAACCCACCCAAAAAAGGTAACCCACTCAACAAGAAATAAATGAAAGAACATGGTAGGTCCAAGGAGTGTTTGACTAAATCCCTCTAGGTGTCCCCATGGCACAATAAAATAATATAATAATTTAATTCTTTGACTTTTGTGCGTCATTGAGGAAATCGTGAGCCTCCCAAAAGAGCTCTAGAAAATAATAAAAAATTCCCAACAAATAGGCGTGGGCCCAATCAGAAGCTGAAACTACTAGAGAAGGTGTGGAGAACATCACTCTCATCATCATGACTCATCCCATGTCATTTCCTTGTCTCAATAGCCCAAATCGATTTCTTCAATAGCCATTTAATCATTTTTTAATCTACCTCGGGAAACGTGAACCTGCCAAAACATCCTCCTAGGTTTCCTGCGTTTCCAAACTGAGCCCACCAGGATCTCTAATATGGGGGTACTATGGTATAAAAAAGTGGTTATACCCCTATGTTCCATACAATGCCCTAGGAGATCCAACTAAAACATCTCCCTACTCAGACATATCAACCTGTGAAGAAAAACTGCATCATAAAGGCAGAATGAGCCTGATCATATCTGCAAGTTCCCGAAACTGGAAATAAACTGTCTCATTAGACTCAGAGAGTCCAAATCCATATAAGGTGTATACTCATACCCCTCATATGTCTCTATTTGATCATCAACCATATCCAATAAACAATATAACCCTCTGTAAATGATCAGACACCAATAATAACTCAGACTATCATCCAGCTGCTGCAAGTGTTAAAAGGATAAGACATGCTCTACAAATCATTCAAGAAACAATCACAATGAGTATCAATCATTTCACTAGTGGTACATCAACAAATACATGTATAAGGTTTTATTTATTATTACTCAGACTTAGACTTTCGGGACTATACTCACTTCATAGCTGTAGTCATTTTGCTAGTGAAGGGTGAAGGATGAAATTGACAAGGCTAAGGAAAAGGATCAATTCCTACTCAACATCATGACACTTTAGATATGGAAAGGGAAAACTCACTATAACCAATGTCGGACAAACAACAACATAAGGAATGGCAGTGCCTCACAAATGGGTGAGTTGCTTAGAGAGTGCTTATTCAACTTAGGCATCATGACTTCATCAAGCTTGATCCAAGTTCATTAGGATCATCATTTTGTTCCATGGCATTTTTGGCCTATATGACCCTTTTGGGACTTCACCAATGCTTAAAAGCACAGCTAATCGCAGCTTTCATCCGGAACATATTTATTTTAATAAGGTCAACAAGTTTTGGATATAGCATATTTTTAACCAGTTCTTTTTTTAGACCTTTTCTTATACTCTTCAAGGAGTATTTTAGCATTTCATTGATCTTGACCTTTTTACATATGTTAAGAAACACAGTTTTATAATTTTGATTTTCCATGGGCGCATATTCAGTATTTCAATACAAGTAGTACATGAGCTTTCAGTTTTAGCCAACAACATCTCAAGTGACTAGGGGGAATTCTACACAGTTCCAAACATCAAGACAACCGACCAGAATGATTTAGGCATACTATCCAACTTATCAAAGGAAAGTTTTTTCACCAAATCAGAGCCAAGACACAATATAAATAGGGAGGCTTGTCCAACAAAGGTTCTAGCGGGGAAAAAGGTCCTCCATGCCATAAGTTAAGAAGTTAGTCGGGTTGAAAATTAAACTGGAAGGTAATGGATGGGTGAAGACAATGAATGATGGAGCCAACAATAGAAATCCAAAACAATGGTGGGAATGACTACCTCTATTCTCCCTAAGGATGGTAAAACCAATGAGTATAAATCAAGAACTTCAAAGTCAGAGTAAGGACATCAATACATAGTATAATATACAACCAAGTCCATATAATTATGACCTCCAGATCATGTTACCACAAGTCAATACATGTCAGAAGGATCAGTATAAGAGAAATAATAACCATAATAGAATATAAAATGCTAAGTAATATCCATGCAATATAATCCATCTGAAACACCATCTATCTAATGAGAAAGTACTGATATAACACTAGGCATCCACTACTGCTCTGAAATGACATAAATGGCTACATTGGTCCTCAAATCTGAGTGTCCTAAGACTTAGTTTTGACATTGGAGAGTTAAATAGTTCACAAATATAATCATGATCCATAAAAAATGATCATCTCAGCATCTCAGATGTAAGAGATCTGGCTGAAAAATGTACTATCTAAAAAATAGAATATGGTAGCCCGGCTACTATATATGTGATAACAAAGTGCTAGCACAAGTGAGAGAGATCAACTGTGGGAGATAATATTTATGTTTTTGGGTTTACTTTTGCAACTGGTGTTCATTCTATCTCCGAGGAAGTTGTGGGGTTTCTCCTTTATGGTTTCCCCAAGGAAAATTCTTTGTGTCTCTTGTCTCTTGTGATTATTGTTGTGCATGTTATTCTCTCAGATAAGATCATAAGATCATATTGCTTAAATGATAAAATTATAACATGGTATTAGAGCTAACATGAGAAGAAAACACTGTTCAGCTACAGAAGCTAGGGATTCTTAATTTTTGGGTCTCTCTCCACAATCCATCAACAAAAGGAGGCTAGGCTAACTCTCCATTGAAGGGTGCATCTTTCTGTCGAAGCAGAATTTGATTCCGAGCATTTTTAGTTTTTGTTGCAGGAAATTAGGGCTTTTTACAGAAGAGGAATTTTTGAGTGAGCTCGATATAGGATTGGTCGCCTCATCAAAATCAAAATTTAGAGACTAAGGTTGAGATTTTTGGTCGGGTAAAACTCTGGGAAAGTCAAATCTTAATTTGACCCCTAGCCAGAAAACCCTAAAATACTAAAACTGATACATTTTGGTACATTCACTATATCTTGGGATTGAAGAAGTCTTAGGGGCCAAAATTTTCACAAGACGAAGATAAAATCTTGATGTACCCTGTGTACAAATTTCAGCTTCATATTCTCTGTATTCTGGGAGAGACGATTCCTCCAAATCAAGGTTCGAGCCTCTTCCAGGATTGATCCCTAAACATGACACCTAGGGAGAAATGCTATATCTTGGGATACAAAGGTCCAAATTAAATTGCGCAATATGTTCCATATACGGAATGGAATTTAGTTTCTGTGGTACAAAATTAAGACCTTGAAGGTGTAACAATGACACATGTAAGTCTGTACAAGTTTGCTATGATGAACATTCCTGAATTAAGTCACCGTGGGAAAACTATCATAAGTTCCAATTGGTGACACCAATTATGATAAAACCTATGGTTTTGGAAAGAGAACAAACAAGGATACCTTAGTAAAAAATTTCAAACATAGAGTAGTAGTACATTCACAGATACCGTAGAAACAGTTTTAGGCATTTATGTAGAAGAAATTGGAAAACTCGGGATTCCTATTCCATGAGTTTTCCTCCACTGTTTTCAGAAAAGGAGCACATTGGATAGCTTGCCTTGAAGAGTTCTATATTTCTATCCAATCGAAAGTTTGAAATTCCAAGTTTTTAAAATTAGGGTTTCTCTGGAAAATCCTAGATCAACGAGCTCCGGAACCAGGATGGACACCTTAAAATATTGGTAAGATATAATCTTTTGATATTTACATTTGAGGTCATCATTTCAAGATGACTAATCACACCAGATTGATGACAAGCTTAGTGACGCTGACAACTTCCAAGCATGAAAGTATAGGATGTCACTGGTTCTTGAAGAAAATGAATTGGACACCTACATAAGTGGAGAGGTTCCAGTTCCAAAGGGAGATGAGACTAAAAACCTTACACAAGAAGAACTTGGTCAAGGACAATAAGATCATTACTGATTCAATCAAGGATCATCTTATACCATAAGTGTCTTCCCTAAAGACACATAAAGAGATGTTTGATTCCTTACCCATGCTACTTGAAGGGAAGAACATAAATCAGAAGATGACTTCGAGAAACCAATTAAAGAATGTGAAGATCCAGAATGTTGAGACCATACAGTCATACTTTACAAGGGTATCTCAAATCAAAGAACAACTTGAAGTAGTAGAAGAAGTGGAGAATGTAGAAGTTGTGATAACCACCTTGAATGGCCTCCCAGGATCATGAGGATTCATTCATTCAAGGAATATGTTCCAAAAGGAAGTGATTACTTTCAGCAGACTTTGGGAAGAGCAGACACAAGATGAATATCGACTCATAATAAGAGAAAGAGAAGATGGGAGCAAATGAAGTTCAATCTCTCACGATTCAAAGAAGATCCCTCAAGTGATGAGGAATACGAAGGACTCAACTCTTGAAGAACCTCTTATCCATATTAGAATTTTGATAAGAAAGGTTGTTGTTATGAATGAAGAAGATGATGAAGCTAAAGGCTCAAGAAGGAGTCTACCCATGAAACAAATAAAGATAAGTATTCAATTGTCATTTCATAATATTGTTTTGTTATGCATTTGTTTATATTTAGTTGATGTGTTATGCATGATAGAATTTTTGCATTAATGACAATATACTTCTAATATGCATGTGATGGGTAAGTATCTCATGGTGCTATACAACTCTCCATTGCTACTTATCTAGAATGAAACCTCTTTGCTGACATATTGGATTAGTGTACAATCTCAATGATGTCATGGTAGAGATGGAAGGCATCTAGAAAGTTTCCGTGAGATATGGATGAATGTTGTATTAGCTAAAATAGTTGCATGATCATATATTTATGCATAAGAATTTTCCATTATGAATATGCCTTATGAAATTTTTCTAACCATACAACTAATGCATTTGACTTGTAGGAAAAATCACATACAATCACCTACAAGAAAAGAAGGATGAGACTTGTTCCGAAGAACAAGTGATGACAGTTCGGGAAATAATCCAAGAATGAAGAATAATATAATGAATGCAGTTATGTGACACTATTGAGAGACATCATTGATGCAGAACCTTCCATCTATGAAGAAGCAACTAAGAAGAAAGGGAAGGAGAATACTAGTTCAATAAGAATGATGTCTAGGATGCAGTATCGAGATCTGAAGGGAATTTCATAGTTCCATAATGTAGTAGATGGAAACATTGTGGGATACAAGGAAAGATTCATAGCACAAGGTTTCTCATGGAAATAAGGCATAGACTACGAAGAGACATTTGCAGCCACTATAAATACACATGACAGGAAGAATCATGTGTGCAAATGAAAGAAGGCCGTGTACGAGCTCAAGAAGGAACCCATGGGATAACACATACATGAGGAGATTGAATATCACCTAGAGTGATGAATATCTTAATATTTTCTACAAGGTTGAAGATGAAAGCCTATAGAGGATGACAAGCTCACATATGGGTGCAAGAAGAACTTTTGATAAAGTTCAAGATAGAGGATCTTGGTATCCAATGATCCTAGATGGATACATAGAATATTAGTAACAGAGGAAGCTACTTGTCACTCCAGTATAGAATGTTTCAATACATAGAGTACGAAAGGTAGAGGGAGAATGATGCTCCACTTCAGAGGGAGTGACTATAGAAGATCCTGAGATTCGACATGATACAACAAGATGGATAGCTTACTGATGGTTCTAGGATTTACTAAAAGTAAAGTGGATTCCAACCTTTCCTTCAAGGTTGAAGGAGGAATACTAGTGATGCTCCTGCTATATGTCAATGACTTGTTCCTGATAGAAAAGAGGAACCCATTAAAATTTCAAGAAGGAGACTTGTTGCCGAGTTTGAGATGAAGGATTTGGATATGATGCACTACTTTATAGGCATGGAGGTGTGGAAGAATGCAGATGGAATCTCCCTGGGACAAGGGAGGTATGCAGTGGAGATCCTGAAGAGGTTCGAGATGATGGGTTGCAAGGCCCTGACCACACCTATGGCATCGAACCTGAAGCTAATGAGTGATGCTTCATTAGAGTTGGTTGATGCCATGATGTATCATCAGATGATTGGGTCATTGATGTACTTGATGAATACGAGACCATATATTTGCTTTGTTGTGAACACATTGAGCCAGTTCTCGATAGATCTGAGACATGTTCACCTGATTGCTGCAAAGCATATTCTGAGGTACCTAAAAGGTACACTTGATTATGGGCTCAAGTTTGAGGTGAATCAAAAGATTAAACTAGAAGGCTTTGTGGATTTAGATTGGGTAGGTAGTTTCATTGATAGGAAGAGCACTTCAGGGTGCTGCTTCAGTATGGGATCTGATGAAATATCTTGGTTTAGTAGGAAGCAATAATGTGTGCCACTAAGTACAATTGAAGTAGAGTATGTTGCAGCTTATTCAGCTAGTTGTGAGGTAGTGTGGCTAATAAATCTACTATTTGAATTATTTGATCTCCAGCTAGATGCTACTTGTATATATTGTGACAACTAGAGTTGTGTGAAGTTGTCGGAGAACCTAGTTTTCCACGACAAGTCGAAGCATATTGAGATCAAATATCACTATATCAGGGAAATGGTGCAGAGAGGAGTAGTGAAGCTCCAATATGTTGCGATGGATGAGCAGATAGTTGATGTGTTGACCAAACCACTAGCTAGAGTGAATTTTGAGTACTTTAGGGAGAAGCTTGGTGTTCTCTGGATCGAGGTTCCCTCTAAAGGTAATTGATGTATCAGTTATCCTTTCTGAAATGGTGGAAGGCTGGGGTCCACATGGTTAGATGTAAGTGTAGAGATATTCTGATGTGATTGTGAGATGTGTTCCCACATGATTAGTGCAGAGACATTCTGATGTGATTATGGGATGTGTTCCCACATGATCAGTGCAGAGCCATTCTAATGTGATTGTACGATGTGTTCCCACATGATCAGTGTAGAGACATTCTGATGTGATAGTGGGATGTGTTCCCACATGATCAGTGCAGAGCCATTCTGATGTGATTGTGGGATGTGTTCCCACATGATCAGATATAATTGCAGAGCCATTCTAATGTGATTGCGGGATATCTTCCCACATGATCATATGTAAGTGCAGAGCCTTTTTGACAAGATGAGGTCGGATGTAAGTGCAGATCCTTTCTAACAAGATGAGGTCGGATGTAAGTTCAGATCCTTTCTAACAAGATGAGGCCAGATGTAAGTGCAGAGCCTTTTTGACAAGATGAGGTCGAATGTAAGTGCAGATCCTTTCTGACATGATGAGGTCGGATGTAAGTGCAAAGCATTTCTAACAAGATGAGGTCAGATGTGAGTGTTAGGCCTTTTTGACATGGATTTTGGATGTGTTCCTCCCATGGTCATATGTGAGTGATAGGCATGCCTTCCTGACATGGTTCTTGGATGTGTTCCTCCCATGGTCAGATGTAAGTTCTGGGTGGGCCTTTTTGACATGGTTCATTCCATGGTAAGATATAAGTGCTAAAGACGATGAAGACCTACATGGAGGCTAGTCCTACAACCAGCATGAAAAAAGGGTTGGATTTGTAGAAATTCTTGTGATGAGTAGAATTGAGAGATAGCACCATTTTTTCAAGATAGCAAAAGTAGTGATGATGATCTAGTGATGATCCAGTGATGACCCAGAAGAAGACTTGTGATGATAACTTCTGTCAAGAGAATACCTTCCTAGCTAAGAGGGAGTGTTGATGTATTTGTAAATTTTGAATATATTCACTTATATTGTACCTCGATGTTCCTATTAGGAGAATCATTTGTATTTCATTATACCTCGGTGTTCCTATCAGGAGATTACTTAATATAATAAATTCATGTAAATTCATTGAGGTTAAACCTCCATTGTATGTAGGGGCAATATTCCCCACAATTGAGTTGAGATTAACCCTCCTTCTTGATCGGAGGGGCAAAGTCCCCATAGTTGTGGGGCACTAGGGTTATTAGACTCTCCTAGAGATGTTGGCCCTGGTAAGTAGTTATCAAGTCAGAAACTAGTATAAATAGAGAGTAAGACTCTCTATTTGACATGCACACACTCTCTCAAATGGGGCACATGAGTGAGAGAGGAAGTGCTAGCACAAGTTAGAGAGATCAGCTGTCGAAGATCATCTTTATGTTTTCAGGTTTTACTTTTTCTACTGGTGCTCATTATATCTTTGAGGATGTTGCGGGTTTTTCTCCTTTATGGTTTCCACAAGGAAAATTATTTGTGTCTCCTATCTCTTGTGATTATTGTTGTGCATGTTATTCTCTGAGATAAGATCCTACGATCATATTTCTTAAATGATAAAAATCTAACAATGTACTGCCATGCCAGTGGATGTAAGTGATGAAGCCTTTCTCGGATGGTAGTAGGTGTGTCCTACCATGCCGGTGAATGTGAATATTGTGCTATGTGTATCTAGGTTGTGCTCCAAGATGATTTGAATATAAATACCTAGCAGAGGGCTAGGCATACATCCAACATGAAAAAGGGATGGATCTGTAGATAAATACCTTCTAGAGGGCAAGGCCTACATCTACAATGAAAAAGGGATGGCTCTGTAGATCAAGAACTTGTAGAGGGAAAGGCCAACATCTAGCATGAAAAAGGGTTCGATTTGCAAAGAAACACCTTGCAGAGGGAAAGGCATACATCCAACATGAGAAAGGGTTGGATCTGTAGACCTACATCCAACATGAAAAAGGTTTTGCTTTGTAGATGGAGACCTATTAGTAGGGGTTTGGGTAAGAGAGTTGTGCAGCATCGCAGTAGCTGTGCAAGCTCACATGACACCACGCAAGGCCAAATTAGCGCAATGGGTGAAATGACAACCATTTTTGAATATTTAATGTATTAATTGACCACGTTTTGTGGACATAGGTCATTAGTGGTTAGAAGTTAGTTAGAATTGGACCTTTGATGTAAGGTGCAAGCCTATATATAGAGCTAGCTTTGCAATTGTAGAAATATAATGACAAAGGGAGACACAACATATGGAAGAATGATCAACGTGGTACAAGTCCAAGTCAATATTTGTGGGTGATCAATCTGTTGTGATCCGTCTATGATTTTGATGTGTCTTATATTTTGAACAATATGTGGTCTGTCTGTGTTAGATACTGAGTTTTGAGATGTAATCGGTCTCCTACTGTGGAGAAGAATTATGTGTTTTGGATCAGTTGCACAGAATTAATATGACATGATGGTTGTTGCATAAATATTTTCCTGTTTTCTTTGCTCTGATGTCAAAGTAATGTGTATTGAATCTATTTATGATTTACTAATGTCGCTGCAATGAACTGATGATGTGATCTATTCCAATTTCATCGCAATTATGATGAATGATGATGAAGCTGATTAAAGTTGTTTATGAGTGATACTACTGTGATAAATGAATGATGTGATCTGTTAGATATGTAGTTGTTAAGATGAACTGTGATAACTATTTTGTTCTATCGAGTGACTTGAAGTAATCTGTTAGTTATGATGTCGAAGCCTCATATGCCATATATTCCCTTCCTACTACCGGAAACTCAGTTCTGAAAACTCTCCCTTGAACGCCTTGGGTGAGACTTTGTCCTCTCTATGGATGTTGCTGGAAAACCTGTCTGGGCCGGTGCTCAGGGAGATCACACTAGTTGGGCATCGGCAAAGTGAGGACCCTTGTCGATGAGGCTTTGTTGGTGGGTTTTCTCCAACAAATGGTTCTGTTGTCATGAACTGAGTTGGAATTGAAAGGATGATATGTTTTGGCATCCGAATCAGCCGGAGATCATGGAGTGGTTTGGTCTAAAACTATGAGAGTTTGCTGAAACAGAAAATCAAAATCCAAAGGTGTTGATGGGAATTTGGTTGGATAGATATATTCATGACGATCCTCACGAATGGTTCTTCTGTGAGTTTTCTATCCTCTTGTATGAGTGGCTAGCGAATTTCACTTCGAAGAAGACAAAATTCCAAGGAGGAGAGCTGACATCTTCGACTCTGGAACTGATCCACAAATCTTAAGAAATAGACAATAAGGCATCACGGGCTGTTGAGGTGTGGTTGGACAGTATCCTGGAGGGATACATTATCGATTTTGTAGTTGATACTAATAAGTCATTTAGTGAAGTAGAAAGGGAGTTATTCAATGGACCACGAGGTAGATTTTTGTTTTCTCTACAGCTATCTATTAAACAACTTGTCTACGAGAAAGGGATTCTGAAGATGGAGCAAGATTAGTAGAACTCTGTTGTGCAGAGGCTGTAGACACTATGAAGAAAGGGGGGAGATGCATGGAAAGGTAAGGGTTAGATGGGAATGAGTTTTGGTGATATTGTGAAGTTCACCAAGGAAACAAGTGGTTGTACAAGAGGAGGAGCAAGGTTTCAAGAGAAGAGGCAGAGGATAGGAGAAGGTCCTACTGCGATCGAAGTGGGATACTATGAAGAACAACCACATGGGACAAAGTGACCTTTCAGTGATAGAGAGGATGACCACGCCAAGGATATTCCCAAAATAACGACAGGCTTGAACCCCAGCAGTAATGTGTCCACACCTTCATGCACTACTCCACCAGCAGGAAGAAATGAACATTCTATATGGACTCACCTGACATTTTAGCAACAGTCTACCAGTAGAGTACCAGCCAGATGAAGAATTCCTAGAATGGAAGGCAATGAAATGAAGTTACCAATATTTCATGGAAATGACATCGATGACCCAGTGTTATATTTTTAACATTAAGCTAGCATAACATTAGGATATTTAACGGAGAGAAAAACAAGCACAACAATCAAACACAAGAGACAAAGAACACATTGCTTTTCCTTGGGGAAACCATAAATGGAGAAAACCCCACAACTTCCTCAGAGATAGAATCAACACCAAAAGTGAAACCCAAAAATAGTAAGATGATATCTTGATAGAAGCAACCTCTTTCTTCCTTGCCCCAGTGTCTTTCTCTTCCTCAACTATGCACTACAACTAAGTGTGAGTGAGTGTGTGATAAATAGAGAGGATAGCTCTATCAAAGCCCCATATTTTCACAAAAAATTAAATTTTGAGATAACAACAAATGCTAAAATCTGTGGTCTACTAACAACTAACAGTTAGCCATAAAAGAAACAATCAAGTAATTAGTTTTACTAAATCTTAATTATATTAACTCAGCAGTTCATTTTTGTAACAGGAATAAAGTCTTCTTGCGTATTGTTTTACTTTAGTTAAATGATGAGTCTTTTCATGTCAACTAGGTGGAAACTACTTTTGAATCCGAGGCTTACTTAGGGATTGTGCTAATGCAGAAGATTATTGGTTCTTACAGGTTTACAGGTATAACCAAATGAGTACGTATTAAAAATTATTAAAGTATCCAACAGTATTTTATTTGCAATTATAAAGCTTAGTAATTAAGCTGCTAAACTCTAAACAAATTCCGTGAGGTAAAACCATTTGGATTCTGTTGGAGTAGGGCCCCGTAGCTATAGGAAAAGTTGCTATATCGGGACAAGAAATTCGAAATAAACAGTACCCGAAGCAGTCGAGAAGAGAGAGCTCAACCACTGCACTTAAGGCAGCGGTGAAGACAGGAGGGATCAGCTACCCCCATAAAGGAAAAGGAGCAACGGGCCGAGGTATTGAAGACAAAGGAGAGAAGGGGAGCGACCGAGGAAGTGATGCCCATACCCATGATCAGCACCGGGAAGCGTGGAAGACTGCAGAGAGCTGCAGTATGACCAGTAAGCAGAAGTTCAAAGTACAGATAGGCTGACTGTCACAGTTAGGGTTTTTGGGTTACTGTTGGGATAGGCCCACAGTGTTGTATCAGGGTGAGACCTTCGGGCCACCTATTTAAGAATGTATTTTGTATTATGAAGGGTTGGATAGTAGACAGTTAGCTAGCCAGACATTCAGATAGACAATTAGCTAGTTGTTCAATTAGTTGTTCTTTGAGTCGAGCTCTGGTTCTGTTATTCAGTCTGTATTATCTTACTGTAACCAGTAGCCGACTCCTTGAGTATGAATGTAACAATCCACAGGGATTGACAGAGAGAGAAGAAAATATTGTAAGAAGAAAGCAGAATAGAAAGAGAAGAGATCTAATAGAGAAGGGCTCCAGCTGAGAACACAGAGTTTCCCAGAAGATCTCAAGCTACATAATAGGTTACGGAGGAACTGTGTGTACTCTCTCCATATATAATATAAACACAGTTCCTGTGGACATAACATAGAAGGTTAAGTGCGAGTTGGACGTGTTAATTATTCTGCATATAAGTTTATCAGTGCTTGATTCAGACCGTAACAGTTACAGTGTTAAGTGATTCCTGTATATCCAGTTCAGCAAGTTGAGCACAATAGATGTTGAGCATGTTATACTGTAGAGGTTAAGTGAAGTCATTTAACACCTTGATGAAGGTTAACTGAGCTCCTATAAGAAGAAGGGAAGCCATTGGACCTTGAGAGTTGGAGAGTCCTATTGAGTCTTACCATAGAAGCTATCGCAGCGTAGGAAGGCGATATCTCACTGTCGGAGGAGCTGTGGTGTGGGATATCGTAGGTAAAGAGTCAAGTAGAAGAGAAATTTTGTGCATCATCCTAGAAGCCACGATGCGATAAGAGTCAGTCTCATAGTAGAGTCTGCTCGGAAGAGAGACACAACGTTTATAGAGAGACTCATATCGTTAAGTAGCATAAGGAGAATGTAGGATGCTCCAGAACCTGGTTGAGGACACGTGAGTCTTCAGCCACCCCATCTAGGATCACTTCAGGTGAGACTTCAGGTCGTTCTGCAGTCTGTCACCGAAAGGGCCAGTGAGCTAGGGGTTTTGTTGGTACATTACAGTAAACCCGGGTCTGCCTAGAGAAAACCAACAAATTGTTCCATCACCGATTTTGAACAAATTGAAGAGCTAATGTTCTATTGGCATCCTACTAAGGAAGAACTTAACCACTGGGTTGAGTCTAAGGAGAGAGAATTTGCTGAAAAATAAAACAAGAGTCCTAGGCTTAGTATAGAGGAATGGTTACAAAAACATATCTTCACAGACATGCATGTGATATTTTTTGTAACCTATGCAAATGAGTTGCACGATTGGTTATCAAAGTTGAATGATAAGAACATATTCAAGAAGAAAAGGAACATTGTCTGGACACCGGAGCTGATTCACACCATGAAGAGCATTGATAATCCCATTTCGTGGGTAGTACACTTCTGGCTTGCACGTTTGCTGGAAGGTTTCATTACAGAGTTTGCAATTGATCAAAGAAAGAGTTTCAGCGAAGCAGAGAGGTACTTATTCAAAGGATATCGCGGTAAGTACTTGAACTCTTTAAATTTGTTGCTTAAGATGTTATTACATGAAAAAGGAGTATTGGATATATTCTCAAATGAATAAATTAAGCAAGTGTAATGTCACAAGAGTTTGAGAGTGATTTTGAAGAAATTGGATGTACTCATAGCGGTAAGAAGTATAAAGTAGATTTCAGATCTTCCTTCTTTGAAGACATTTCAGACAGTACTAGAGAACAGAGTCAAAATAATAGAGAAAGAACAGTAGGGGGTATCCCTTACCACCCTTATACCCCATAGAAAGCAACCGGGACTCAGAATAATCCTACAGGAACTCCATCTAGTAGTTCACACATAGTATATAATACCTCTACACTACCTACATTTACACTGCCAGGTGGTCATAACACCACAAATCATAATCCACCACGTAGAAACAAAATGGGGGATGATATGAAATTACCTACCTTTAAGGGTACAGGGGTAGAAGACCCAGAACATAATTGGTTCCTATGTGAAGCCATATGGAGCATTAAATAGATCCAAGATGGTAATACTAAACTTGTCCAACTGGCCACTACACTTAGAGAAAGAGCTTTAACATGGTATATCAAGTATACGTCAGCACATCCCAGAATGCTCGTACAGGTCAGGACCGCCATGATTAAGGAATTTAAGAAACCTAAGTCTGAGTCACAATGTATTATAGAACTTAAAGACATCAAATAGTTACCCACAGAGTCAGTATGGGATTTTGATCAAAAATTTAAATCTCTTATAAACCAAGTTAGCTTTGAGTTTGCACCGGAGCAGCATAAGGAATGGTTCATCGCAGCACTGCTCCCTCACATCAGACTTCCACTAATGCAGCAGAAAATCCATATGCAGGATGAAGCATTGGAGATGGAAATGAAACTAGAGGCTTCACCTCAAGCTGAGACTAGTACAGGTATGACAAACTTACAGAATCAGTTAGCCAATCTCACTTTACAGCTACACGAGATTAAGAAAGGAAAAGAGGTTGGACAAGAATTATGGTGTACAAAGTGTAAAGGACATGGCCATACTAAAGATAATTGTCCAGTATTTTTTGAGTATCTAGCAAGTGGGGCTCCTAACCCCTTAGTACAAAATCAAGGGCCATGGTGTGAAATCTTTAAAACAAGAGGACATAGACCACAGGAATGCCCTTTACTTCAGAAGTATGTACAAACTCCTAAGAACTTATACTGTAACTTCTGTAATTCAGTAGGACATGATGAAAATAATTGCAGAGCTTATGATCTCATGATAGATAGAAAACACAACTTCTACAGAGTCCAGTCAGAGACATCAGGTCCAGCAGTAGGACTACAGCATGAATCGGCTCATGATGGCCATGGTGGAGGATTCAGAGGACGAGGCCGTGGTGGAGGCTTTGGCTGTGGTGGAGACTTTGGCCGTGGCCATGGACTGATTATTTGTTACAACTATGGAGCCATAGGACATTATGCTAGGGATTGTCAGAACCCTACTACGACATGTAACTATTGCAAGTCCTATGATCATACTATAGAAGAATGTCCTATCTTGATAGCCAAGATTAGGGACCCAAAGCCAGTAGTAAACCAGAATATTCAGCTTATTGCTACTGAGCAGAAAGAACCAGAACCAATAGTCAATATTGTGACTTGCAGCAGTGCTTCTACTGGTAGGACATCGCAGGATACCGAAAAGAATACAGGTCCAGAGTAGGTGCGTAAAGCCACTGATAAATCAACACCACTTAACCTGCAGAAGAACAAAGAAACGTT
Source organism: Pseudotsuga menziesii (assembly GCA_001517045.1). NCBI lineage: Eukaryota > Viridiplantae > Streptophyta > Pinopsida > Pinales > Pinaceae > Pseudotsuga > Pseudotsuga menziesii. The sequence continues at coordinate 324,081 of LPNX010829115.1, read as the reverse complement.
TCAGCAAGCTAAAACTTTATTTATTAAACCTACACCATCAGGATCATAGGTATTTCCTTGTAGGGTTGTACCGTAGCAGCAACATTGTGGTGGTAGTCCTATGCAGACATCGCAGGCTACCACATCAGGAAGGTGCGAAGAAGATGAGTTGATAGGAAGTGTCCAATCCTTCCTGTGGAGCTGTTTGAAACTCGTTAGAAATGAGAAAGCTATAGAAGAGCTTCAACACATCATAGACCAGTACCAGCAGCCTTCTTCCATGAGTAATACATAGCATGCTCTTCATAATATTATGGGCCATACAAGAATAGGAAGAGAAATGAGACTCACAATGCAAATTGGAGAATTTGAAATGGCTGAGGTAATCCTAGATTTAGGATCAGAGGTAAATGTTTTGACGAAGCAGACATGGGAACATATGGGTAGCCCTAAGTTAGCTAGATCACCTATCCATCTGCGACTAGCCAATCAATAGAGGGTATCACCACTGGGTCAATTACTACAGGTACCAGTTGATATTGATGGAGTTCGTAGCTTTGCATACTTTGAAGTCATAGAAATAATTGGTGATAGCATACCGTATCCAGCTTTACTAGGTATTGATTGGGAAATTGATAACATGGTTGTTATCGATTTAAAGAAAAGAAAAATGAATTTTTAGGATAATCAGATTCGAGTCATCGCACCGTTGGATCCTTTCCAGGGTACTCGTTATTTTGAACCTATCAGAGCAGAGGAAGAGGTGCATAATATGGAAATCCTCTATGAGATGACTACTAACCAGAGTGATTATATCAACCCCACCACAGAAGGAAATATTAGTTGGCAATGCGACAGCTCATGCGCATCAGATTCAAATGTTGGCTCAGAAAATTGGCAGAATAGACTTTACGAAGTCTCAGCTCGTAGATGTGCATTTATGACTAAGTCACTATGATGGATTGGTGCAGAGGTTAAGGATATTCCGTCATTTCATGGCTTAGCGGATGTCAATGATGTTTTATAACAGTTTGAGAAGGAAATTCCTCATGAGCAGAGGATGGAAGCTATTGACCTTGTAGTCAAATCCACACCTGCAAGATGATGGCATGCACATAAAGAACATATCACATCATGGGATTATTTTAAGAGACTGATGGAGATCGGATTCTGTACTAACAAGGAGCCTTTACAGTAGAAATATACAGGAGAAAGTGACCCCGGGTGACATATTAATATTTGTGAACAGAGTTGGTTGGACATTCCATAGGATGAATGGGTTCACTTATTCATTCACACTTTAGACACAGTCCCAAGGAACTGGTACACTAAGACAGAGTTGCGTAGAGGAATGATTACATGGTCAATTATGATAGATAGATTTCTACTCACTTTCACTTTTGAATCTGAGTATCCAAGCATTGATCAGGCTCTAGGTATTATAAAGACTAATATATTTGAATATTGTACCCTACCAGTGTATACTCAGCCTGATTGGGCCATCCATTTAGAACACGCTCTAGAGTGTTACAACGTTGCAGAAGAACCAAGTAATTTAGAGGATAATTTTCCAGATGCAAAATTGTTTTCTATCCAGATCGCAGATGAGTATTATGAAGATATTATCCACTTTCTCACTATAGGGTGGGCACAAGTTGAGTTTACTAAGTAGAAGAAGAAACAGTTAGTTGTGAAAGCAGTAGATTTCACTTTGATCGCAGGACAATTATACAAGTTAGGTCCAGATGAAGTCTTGCGCAGATGCGTGATGCCGCATGAAAAAGAGGCCATTATTAGAGAAGCACATTTAGGTACCGCAGGAGGTCATTTTGCAGGAAAGCTGACTGCGCAGAAAATTCTAGCTGCAGGATTATGGTGGCCTACCTTGCACAAAGACACTAAGGAGTTTTGCAGATGCTGTGATATCTGCCAGAGGGTAGGAAAACCTTGATGGAGAGATGAAATGTCACAGCGACCATAGATTACGCTGTGGGAATTTGACAAGTGGGCTATAGATTTTGTGGGTCCTATCAACCCACCAGGAAAATGATCTGGTGCGAGATACATCATCACAGGAATAGAATACCTCACTAGATGGGTAGAGACCAAAGCAGTAAGGAATTGTGATGCTGCTACAGCTGCACAGTTAATTTTTGAAAACATCATAAGTAGACTTGGATGTCCATTAATTTTGATGAGTAATTAAGGCACACATTTTCTGAATCGCACTATTGAGGCCTTGACGGAGGAATTTCAGATACAGCACCATAGGAGCACTCCCTACCACCCACAAGCTAATGGTACGGTGGAGGATTTTAACAAGATTCTAGAAAATGCTCTTACTAAGATCTGTAACAGCCAAAGAAATGATTGGGACCTCAGGGTTAATGTTGTATTATGGGTTTATAGAACTACATGCAAGAAACTTACAGGACACACACCTTTCATCTTGGTGTATGGACAAGAGCCTGTTATTGCTATGGAATATATTATTCCCAGTTTAAGAATTGCTCAAATTATCAAGATGGCTGATGCATATATGATGAATGACAGGTTAGCGCAGCTGCTTGCCTTAGAAGAAGACAGATTCATCGCAGGATTTCATCAAAAAGTGTAGAAGGCATGAGAAAAAGCTTGGCATGACAGGCACATCAAGAGCAAGATTTTTCGGACAGGAGACCTAGTGCTCCTTTATGACATAAAGTTTGTTAAGTTTCCAGGGAAGTTCAAGACACATTGGTTGGGGCCATATCAGATTCAGAAAGTTACAGAAGGAGGTGTCGTTCAGCTTAGTAAACTGAATGGGGAGCTTGTTCCTACTTTCATTAATGGCAGTAGGCTTAAGCTTTATAGTGATAGCCACTCCACCTCCTATTCCTAACACAGGGAACTACTATGCAGATGTCCAGTGTAGTTGAAAGGAGACATCGCACCTATAACTAGTCTACACCCCCGCCCCCCAAAAAAAAAGTGTTTATTTTGTGCAAGTTTTGAACATTGCGGAGTTACAACAACTTGGCGTGAAAATTTTTGGTTCAGGACGATGCTGTGTGACATCACAGCGATGTGATGCTCCCTGTGCCATGTAGACAATTTTGGAAATTAAGGGACAAAGGGCCAGTCACGTCGCCTTCTGCCAAGCAGTTAATCTGGATACGACAGCTATCTGTTGCCCTAGATTTGGAAACAGTATAGTGATTTTCCCATATTTGGTAAATCTTGGTCAAGGCGGGTGCCTATGCACAATTTTCAAAGGAAATTTGATTGAATTTTCAACAATTAATGAGGATCGAAACGACGAGTGTTGTCTTGTCCATGCAATAAATGCTGCCGACAGGTCCAACCTAAGTGACCGTTGCTTCAAATATTATCTCCTTCGTTATAAGTACATAGATAATTTACACAAGAGGGTTACTTTAGCGATTTTTGAGAGTTATAGAGCAATTTGTAAGAGTTTTTCCTGAGCAGAGATACTTCAGTTACAAAGTGCTAGTTTCCCCAATTTCGTAGCCATTGCCAGTCCAGAGTATTGCACCAGTTGGTGTATGTCCGAGAAGGAACCTTTAGAAGACATTGTGCGATGATTCTAGCATGGTGGCCTCCTGTGTGCTATGATGCCGCCGCCCAGGGATGTGAAATTAGGTGCACCACAGGTCAGACAGACACCAAGGATGAGGAGTCAAGCTCAGATAGTAGAAGAGTCCAGCTCAGAGCAGAGAAGAAGAAAAGTGAGAATAAGAAAGAGAAGGGCTCCCGGCTGTGTGCATGGAGTTTCCTAGAAGATCTCACAGAAAGAAAAAAGGACCAATAAACATGCACCTGAGAAAGATTTGCAAGGACTTCGCAAGAAGCCAAGGAGAAGCTATAGTAAGAGAAGCCAGTTGTTAGTGGCTCGGGGACGAGCTACAAGTAAGTGTTAGGGGACTATTGGAGCAGGGCCCCGCAGCTACAGGAAAAGCTGCTATATCAGGAGAAGAAAGTCAAAATAAATAGTACCTGAAGCGGCCGAGAAGAGAGAGCTCAACCACTGCACTTAAGGCAGTGGTGAAGACAGGATGGCTTAGCTACCCTCATAAAGGAAAAGGAGCAATGGGCCGAGGTATTGAAGACAAAGGACAGAAGGGGAGTGACCGAGGAAGCGACGCCCATACCCACAATCAGCGAAGGGAAGCATGGAAGACTGGAGAGAGCTGCAGTATGACCAGTAAGTGGTAGTTCAAAGTACAGATAGGCCGACAGTCACAGTTAGGGTTTTTGGGTTACTGTTGGGATATGCCCACAGTGTTGTATCAGGGTGAGACCTTCGGGCCACCTATTTAAGAATGTATTTTGTATTATGAAGGTTTGGATAGTAGATAGTTAGCTAGCCAGACATTCAGATAGACAATTAGCTAGTTGGTCAGTTAGCTATTCTTTGAGTCGAGCTCTGGTTCTGTTATTCAGTCTGTATTATCTTACTCTAACCAGTAGCCGACTCCTTGAGTATGAATGTAACAATCCGCAGGGATTGAGAGAGAGAGAAGAAAATATTGTAAGAAGAAATTAGAATAGAAAGAGAAGATATCTAAGAGAGATGGGCTCCAGCTTAGAACATGGAGTTTCCCAGAAGATCTCGAGCTGCATAATAGGTTGTAGCGAAACTGTGTGTACTCTCTCCAAATATAATATAAACATAGTTCCTGTGGACATAGCTTCCTCCCTGGAAGTGAACCACGTAAAATCCATGTGTTGTGTGACTGTTCATGTGATTGTGCTTTACTTACTTGTTATCCGCTATCTATTACATGAGCTTAGCTAACAGTTAATGAATGTATGTATGCTATCCTTCCGTTTATAGTAACGTAGAAGGTTAAATGTGAGTTGGATGTGTTAATTATTCTGCATATAAGTTTATCAGTGCTTGATTCAGACTATAACAGTTATAGCTTTAAGTGATTCCTGTATATTCAGTTCAGCAAGTTAAGCGCAATAGATGTTGATCATGTTAGACTGTAGAGGTTAAGTGAAGTTGTTTAACACCTTGATGAAGGTTAACTAAGCTGCTATAAGTAGAAGGGAAGCCATTGGAACTTGAGAGTTGGACAGTCCTATTGAGTCTTACCATAGAAACTATCGCAGCGGAGGAAGGCAATATCACACTGTCGGAGGAGCCGCGGTGTGGGATATTGCAGGTAAAGAGTCAAGTAGAAGAGAAAGTTTGCACATCGTCCTAGAAGCCGCGATGCGATAAGAGTTAGTCTCATAGCAGAGTCTGCTCGAAAGAGAGACACAGCGTTTATAGAGAGACTCAACTAGTTAAGTAGCATAAGGAGAACGTAGGATGCTCCAGAACCTGGTTGAGGACACGTGAGTCTTCAGCCACCCCATCTAGGATCACTTCGGGTGAGACTTCAGGCTGTTCTGCGGTCTGTCATCGAAAGGGCCAGTGAGCTAGGGTTTTTGTTGGTACATTACAGTAAACCCAGGTCTGCCCAGAGCAAACCAGCAGATTCCTTCAATTTTTCTTGTAATAATGTTCAGAAGTAAGTAATGACGGTAAGATATGTTTGCGACTCTAAGAATTAGAATTTTATTTACAAAGTACTTCTACTTTATTCTATGTAAATTGCAATGTTATAATGATTGTTTTGTCCATATCTATACAATAATACATTATCTTATCTGTGTAACAACTGTTCCATATTCTGCTTCTGCGAGATAATTTACAACCTGTTAACCTTTTGACAGTATAAGTTTGATTGTGCAAACTAAATATCATAATGCTTTCCTACATGAGATCAATGTTTTCCTATACTTTACTTTAAGTTTAACCATGTGGTTCTAATAATTTCTGGACTCAAGTAAGATCATTCCTATTCACTTTCTCAAATTTTCTATGATACTTCTCTTGAATTAAATTACTGTCTAATACAATTTATCTGAGATTAATGCTCTCGAAATAGGTCGACTTTCTAGTTACTTTGTTTTATTCTATAACTACTTTACTACCCAATTGACATGGTGAATCAATAGTAAGAACCAAGTTGAGTCCTAACCAAAATTCATCAAAGTATCGTCACTTTGAACTATGTAACAGAATTTCATGAAAGTGTTCTTACAATATGTTTTGTCTACTTCATAGTTCCGCTATCATTTGAGTTATTAGTTCTTATGTGACTTATGAACATGCACACTCTATTTTGTTAATAGACATTCAGTCTATAATTAGTTCATAATCATAAACATATTTAAATTAGATTTTATGATTCCCTAACTATTACATTATGCCACTTATAAGAGTTATAATTTGTAATGTCCTTGTATAAGAGATTACCAATGCATTTTTATATAGGAGAACTATAGTTGTTAGCTTGAGCTCTCCCATAATATAAGGTTTCTATCTATAATAAAGACATAAAATATTTGATCTCTATATATAATAAAGACAACGTTTAGAGAAAGAAAATGCAACTATCCAAATCGCAAATGTGATGTTATAATATAATAACATAAGGTAAATGGTGAAATGAGTATTATGCATGAATGATTTCGGCATTAACCAAGGTTTTGCTAGGTCAAGGTAACCATATCATTGATGCTATATTATTAAACTAGCATAAGATTTGGCACATAGTATAATTGATTTTCATGGCAATTATTGGGTTGATGATATAGTTTACCCCTTGTTCCAATAATTAAATAATTGGATATCATTTTATGCATGCACGATAGAATATTTATCCATTGCATGGTTTGATTTATGTGGTGACGTGGTCATCTCCTGACCAAGCGTGGAAGGTATATTAGCCACCGTAACCATAACCCTTATCATTTCTTTCCCAAAGTTTGCGCTGGCCCTTGAGGCTGCTCTGATTGGATTCCATGGAGGTTGTCGGTCCTCCTTGCTTCGGTTGTCTTGAGTCTTGGTTTAGTGCTGCATTTGTCACCAATGTGTTTTTTTAAAAGCAATTCTCAGTGGCTGGGTTCTCACTCTGCAACTTGTGGAGATTATCATTGCTCTTGGCTTGCTTTCTGTGCAATCTTCCTTTTCCTGTCCTCGTGGCTTACTATTTGCTTTAGTTACCTTTTGATGTTCTCGTGGATCGCTGATGCATGAGGGTTACACTTGCAGGCTATTGAGTTTTTAATTTGCAAGGCCTATAGGTGACAATGCTTTTACACGATTGTTTTTTGTTTCCATAGACAAGTAAATAATAATTTTTTTGTGTTCATTTACTTGCCACAAATGTTTTTACTGTTACTGTGGTACACATAGATATTTTTTTACTGACAGTGGTCTTTCACACTCCTTGCAGGTGCTCACCACTGTAAACTTTCATGGTGGAGAAAGTAAGCCATCAACCAGCAAATGTCGTGGCTTGTGGCTTAGTTCGGGTAATCCCTATGTTCCATGTGTTGGGTTTTCACCCTACTTGTAACAGGGTGGTCAATGGAATCACCCATGGTTTTGGGGAATCCTTCCTTGACTCACCATAAGTTATATAGTTTGATTTTACAGTTTGTTTGTGGGTTTACACATTTTCTAACCCTCGCTAGTCGATGGGCAGACTCAGTTTAACTGAGCAATGTATTTAGTTTGATGTTTGGCTTTACGGCATGGTTAAATTAATAGTTTTTGTAAAGACAGTTCAGTCTTTAGGCTTGGTTTAGTTTATCAGATGTTTAATCTTATACTCTGTGTAAATTCAAGGTTTTACAATTCTTGACTGTAAATGAAGTTTTACACTCTGTTTGAATTACTCTGTAAGGGTTTATAATTAAAGTTTTTAAGACTGATACTTACAGTCATAATTTAATTCTTGCTTGTATTTATTCAGAGTTATCAACTAGGGTTTAACCTGTGAATACCCTCGTTTTGAAATAAATTATTCTAGTTTATATTGTTGATGTAATTGTAACTTCAGAATGTATTCATCCATATTTCTTATGTATTGTAACCCGATGTTTATTTCGGGATTTATTGTAATGTATTTGAGTCATGTCATACCACTATGTTTATTCCGGGAAGTTTTTATAATGAGAAATTCATGCCAAGTCATTATGGGTAACCCTCCTATTGGTCAAGGGTTAAAGCCCCATAGTTGTGGGGCCCTTGGGTTATTAGACTATCCTAGTGAAGTCAACCCTAGGTGAGTCATTGTAACTTGGGAAAATAGTCCCCACCATTGTGTTACCCTCCTATTGGTTGGAGGAGGAAAATTCCCACAAGTGGTGGGGCATTAGGGTTATTAGACACTCCTAGAGATGTCGGCTCTAGTAAGTAATTGTTAAGTGAGGCTGACATGTTGGAGTGCACTTCAAGTGAATGAAAGAATATAAATAAAGAGTGAGATTCTATATTTATCTCACTTGCAACACTCACACTCACTCATTGCGGCGCATGAGTGAGAGAGGAGAATCTCTCTCAGTGAGGGAGAGAGAGACTACTGCTGTCGGGAGATCATCTTACTGTTTTCTGGTTTTACCTTTTGTGCTGATTCTATCTCTGAGGAAGTTACGGGGTTTTCTCCTTTATGGTTTGCCCGAGGAAAACTCTTTGTGTCTCTTGTCTCTTGTGATGTGCTTATGTTTTATTACTGTGCTTGTTATTCTCTCAGTTAAAATATCCTAAGATCATAATGGTAGCTTGAATGAAAAACTAACATGGTATTAGAGCTAACCTCAGAAGAAGACATTGTACAGATATAGAAGTTAGGGATTATTACTTTTTGGGTCTCTCTCCACAATCCATCAGCAAAAGTATGCTAGGATGACTCTCCATTGAAGGAAGCATCTTTCTGTTGAAGCGAAATTCGATTCTGAGCATTTTCAGTTTTCGATGCGGAAATTAGGGATTTCTACAAAAGAGGAATTTTTGAGTAAGCCCAGCATAGGATTTTTATCCTCATCAAAACCAAAGTTTAAATACCCAGATCAAGAAATTTGGCTGGGTGAAACTCTTGGAAAGTCAAACCCTAGTTTGACCCCGAGCTAGAAAAACCCTAAATACTAAAACTGCTAAGGTTTGGTACATTCGCTATATCCCAAGATTGGAAAACGTTTCGAAGCTGAAAATTATAGAGGCTGAATATAAAAGCATGATGAACATTGTGTCCAAAATTCCTCCTCGGATTCACTATATTCTAGGCAATATGATCCCTCCAAGTTAGGGTTCCAGCCTCTTCCATAATTCATCCCTAAATAGGACACACGGGGAGAATTGCAATATCTTGTGCTACAAAGTTCCAAATGGAATTCCTTAAGATGTTCCAAAAAGGTAATGTAATCTAATTTTGGTGGTCCGAATACCAGACTCATAAGATGAACCATTGACACGTGGCATGTCGTACAACTTCACTATTTTGAATAGTCTTGTAACAGGTCACCTTGGGAAAAGGATCATAAATCCCAAATGGTGAAACCAATTCTGATGGAACCTATGGTGTTGGATCAGGGACATCCTAGGTTACCTCAATGAAAAATTTCAGATACATAGGATCTGTAATTTCAGAGATATTATAGAAATAGTGATAGGAATTTCTGCATAAGAAATTGGAAAATTAGGGCTTCTTGTTCCGGGAGCTTCCCTCCACTGTTTTCAGAAAAGGAGTACATTGGACAGCTACATTTGAAGATATCTATCTGTCTATCCAATCAGATCTGAAATATTCTAAGTTTTGAAAATTAGGGTTTATGTGACAAACCCTAGATCAGCTAGCTCCGGAACCAGGACGGACACCTCAAATCGGTAAGATCTAATCTATTGCTATTTTCATTTGAGGTTCTCATTTCAAAGTGATCTATCACATCAGCTTGATGATAAGCTTGGTGAAGTTGAAAAATTCCAAGCATTGAAGTATTTGATCTCTCTGAAGAAAATGAATTGGACACCTACATGAGTAGAGAGGTTCCAGTTCCAGAGGGAGATGAGGCTAGAATCCTTACACAAGAAGAACTTGGTCAAGGCCAAGAACATCATTGTTGATTTAGTCACGAATCAACTTGCACTACAAGTGTCTTCCCTAAAGACACTGAGTATGTTTGATTTCTTGACCAAGCTATTTGAGGGGAAGAACATACATCATAAGATGAACTTAAGAAACCAGTTGAAGAATGTGAAGATCCAGAATGCAGAGACCATGCAATCATAAGGGTCTCTCAAATCAAAGAACAACTTGAAGCGGTAAAAGAAGAAGTGAAGAATGCAAAAGTGGTGATGGCCACCTTGAATAGCCTCTTGGGATTGTGGGATTCATTCATTTGAAGAATGTGTGCCAGAAGGAAGTGATTACTTTCAGCAGACTTCGAGAAGAAGAAGAAGCTTGACTCATAAGAAGAGAAGAGAAGATGGGAGAAACTGAAGATCAATCTCTCACCATCCAAAGAAGATCCCTCAATCGATGAGGAATATGAAGATCTCAACTCTTGAAGAACTTCTTATCCACCTTAGCATTTGGATAAGAAATGATGCTATTATAAATGAAGAAGACAATGAAGTTGAAGACTCAAGAAGGAGTATACCCATGAAACAAATAAAGATAAGTATTCAATTGTCATTTCATGATATTATTTTGTTATGCATTTGTTTATATTCAGTTTATGTATTATGCATGATAGGATGTTTGCATTAATGAGAGTATAGTACTAATATGCATGTGATGGGTAAGTAGCTCATGGTGCTATATAAATCGCCATTGCTACTTATCTAGAATGAAACCTCTTTGCTGACATATTGAATTAGTGCACAATCTCAATGTTGTCTTGGTAGAGATGGAAGGCATCTAGAAAGTTTCCGTGAGATATGGATGGATGTTGTATTGGATAAAATAGTTGCATGATCATATAGTTATGCATAAGAATGTTTCATTATGAATATACCTTATGAAAAGTTTCTAACCATACAACTACATTTTACTTGTAGGAAAGATCGCATACATAATCACCTACAAGCAAAAGAAGAATGAAGACTTGTTCCGAAGAAAAAGTGACAACAGTTCAAAGACAAAGAATAATATGATGAGTGCAGTGACATCATTGATGCAGAACCTTCCAGCCACCAAGAAGAAAGGGAAGACCAGTGATGTCAGGTCACAGTATCGAGACCTGAAGAGAAGTTCATAGTTCCATCATGCAGTAGATGGAAACATCATGGGATACAAAGAAAGATTCATAGCACGAGGATTATCACGAAAATAAGGCCTAGACTACGAAGAGACATTTGCAGCCAGTAAGAGTTGAAACACATACATGATGAGCTTGATGAAGATCTTAACCTTTGCTACAAGGTTAAATATGTAAGTCTATACACTAGATGGTCACATAGAATATTAGTAGCATAGGAAGCTACTTGTCACTCCGGTACAGAATGTTTCACTGCATAGAGAACAGAAGACAGAGGGGGTATGATGCTCCGCTTCAGAGGGAGTGACTGTAGAAGATCCTGAGGTTCGACATGGTACAATACAATGGAAATATTACTGATGAAGACTGAGAGTAAAGTGGATTCCAACCTTTGCTTCAAGGTTGAAGGAGGAAGACCAGTGATGCTCCTATTATGTGTTGATGCACTATTTTCTAGGTATGGAGGTGTGGACAAGGGAAGTATGCAGGAGAGATCCTGAATAGGTTCAAGACGAAATATTGCATGACCACACCTATGGCATCAAACATGAAGCTATTGAGTTATGCTTCATCAGAGACGGTTGATGCTACTATGTATCGTCAAATAATTGGGTCATTGATGTACCTGACGAACACAAGACCAAACATTTGCTTTGCTATGAACACCTTGAGCCAGTTCTTGAAACATCTAAGAAATGTTCACTTGATTGCTGCAAAGCATATTCTAAGGTACTTGAGGGGTACAGTTTATTATGGGCTCAAGTACGATGCGAATCAAAAGATTAACCTGGAGGGTTATGTTGATTCAGATTGGGTAGGAAGTGCCATCGATAGGAAGAGCACTTCAGGGTGTTGCTTCAGTATGGGATCAGGTGTGATCTCTTTGTTTAGCAGGAAGCAATCCTGTGTGGAACTAAGTACAGCTGAAGTAGAGTATTTCGTAGCTTGTTCAGCTAGTTGTGAGGCAGTATGGCTGCGGAAGCTATTGTCTGATTTATTTGATCTCCAGATGGATGCTACTTGTATACATTGTGACAACTAGAGTTGCATGTTAGAGAATCCAGTGTTCCATGACAAGTCGAAGCACATCGAGATCAAGTATCAATATATCAAGGATATGGTGTAGAGGGGAGTAGTGAAGCTCTAGTATGTTGCGACGGAGGAACAGATAGCAGATGTGTTGACGAAGCCATTGGGTAGGGTGAAGTTCAAGTACTTCAGGGAGAAGCCTGGTGCTCTCCAGATAGAGGTTTCCTCGAAGGGAAAGTGATGAGTCCCATAGCCATTCTGATGATCAGGTTAGATATAAGGGCTGAGCCATTCTGTCATGGTGAGAGGATTGGTTCCTTCCTTGACAGATATGAGTATTGAGATTCATAGCCATTCTAACAAGCAAGTCAAATGTAAGGGTAGTTCCATTCTATTCATGGCTAAATGATTAAGTTCCTCCCATGACAGATGTGAGAGCTGGCCATTCTGTCAAGTAGGATAGATGTAAGGGCTATTGCCATTATGACGAGTAGGTCAGATGTAAGGGAAGTTCCATTTTTTTCATGGCTAAAGGATTAAGTTCTTCCCATGACAGATATGAGAGCTAGCCATTCTGTCGAGTAGGACATATGTAAGGGCTACCGCTATTCTGATGAGTAGGTCAGATGTAAGGGTAGTGCCATTATGTTCATGGCTAAAGGATTAAGTTCCTCCCATGTCAGATGTGAGTGCTAGTCATTCTATCAAGTAGGACAGATGTAAGGGCTACCGCCATTCTGATGAGCAGGTCAGATGTAAGGGTAGAGCCATTCTGTTCATGGCTAAAGGATTTGGTTCCTTCCATGTCATATGTGAGTGTTGGCCATTCTATCGAGTAGGACAGATGTAAGGGCTACTATCATTCTGACGAGTAGGTCAGATGTGAGTGCTGGCCATTCTGATGTAGGATGAGCTCCTACATAGATGTCAGGGCTACCGCCTTTCTGATGAGTAGGTCAGATGTGAGTGTTGTACATTTTGATGAGTAGGTCAGATGTAAGGGCTACCAAAGACCTACGAGGAGGTAGGCATACACCCAACATGAAAGAAGGCTGGCTCTGTAGAACTTCCTGTGAGGAGAAGAATCATGAGATAGCACACATGATGATGACCAGATGAGATCTAGATCCAGTTATGATGACTCTAAGATATCTAGATTGAGTGATGATCCAAATCCAGTAGTGATGATCTAGATCGAGTGATGATCCAGATCCAGTAGTGATGATCTAGATCCAGTCCAGTGATGATGATCCAGATCGAGTGATGATCCAGATCTAGTGATGTTGATCCAGATCGAGAGATGATCCAGATCCAGTGATGATGATCTAGATCGAGTGATGATCCAGATCTATCAGTGATGTTCCAGATCGAGTATGATCCAGTGACGATGTTTCAGATCGAGTATGATCTAGTGACGATGTTCCAGATCAAGTATGATCCAATGACGATGTTCCAAATCGAGTATGATCCAGTGACGATGTTCCAGATCGAGTATGATCCAATGACGATGATCCATATCGAGAGATGATCCACATCCAGATGAAAGATGACTAAAGATGAATATTACTTGAAGATGAAGATTACAAGAAGTTGATGATGATTTAGATGATATAGAGAAGAAGGCTTGTGCTAATAAATTGTGTCGAGAGAATACCTTCCTAGTTAAGAGGGAGTGTTGATGTAATTGTAACTTCAGAATGTATTCATCTCTATTTCTTATGTATTGTAACCCGATATTTATTTCGAGATGTATTGTAATGTATTTGAGTCATGTCACACCTCGATGTTTATTTTGGGAAGTTTCTATAATTCGAAATTCATGTCAAGTCATTATGGGTAACCCTCCTATTGGTCAAGGGTTAAAGTCCCCATAGTTGTGGGTCCCTTGGGTTATTAGACTATCCTAGTGAAGTTGACCCTAGGTGAGTCATTGTAAGTCAGGGCAATAGTCCCCACCATTGTGTTAACCTCCTATTGGTTGGAGGAGGCAAAGTCCCCACAAGTGGTGGGGCACTAGGGTTATTAGACACTCCTAGAGATGGCGGCTCTAGTAAGTAATTGTTAAGTGAGGCCGACATGTTGGAGTGCACTTCAAGTTAATGAAAGAATATAAATAGAGAGTGATCCTCTCTATTTATCTCACTTACAAAACTCACACTGACTCATTGGGGCACATGAGTGAGAGAGGAGAAGCTCTCTCAGTGTCAGAGAGAGAGACTACTGCTGTCAGGAGATCATCTTACTGTTTTCCAGTTTTACCTTTTGTGTTGATTCTATCTCTGAGGAAGTTGCGGGGTTTTCTTCTTTATGGTTTCCTGGAGGAAAACTCTTTGTGTCTCTTGTCTCTTTTGATGTGCTTATTTTTTATTGTTGTGCTTTTTATTCTCTTAGTTAAAATATCCTAATATCATAATGGTAGCTTGAGTGAAAAACTAACATATATAATTACACGATCTGTTGTTATGTCTTTAAAGGAATGTGAGTAATTTATAATAACTCATTTGTTTAATAATTACATAGTCTAATTAATTTGGTCTATAACTTTGATATACTGGCATTTGTAATTTTAATATATGTATTTGGGTTTCAACCCTGTCATTTATTTTTATAGATACATATTGTTAGTAAAATGAAAAGACACAGTTTCTTTTATAAGTAAATATGTTGTTCAGTAATGTATTTCGTTTCTATGTATTAAATTTAGTTGGTTCTTTTAATGGTTTAAAAGAACTAAATTATGGTTTAACCTAGGTTACTAATGTATATAAATAATGCATATAGATTGTGCTCAGAAATATGAGCTAGGGTTTGTAGAAGTAATCTCTATCCTTCTTGTAACAATTACTTCAGTTTGTAAGAGAATTTCTTTTGATTTGTAAACAATATTGTTTTATGTTAATAATAATATTATTTGTGTTAATAATAATATTGTTTTATATATTGTATTCTCTTAAGTTTATTTTTACATATATATTATTAATAAAGACTGAAAATAGTCTATAATAGTTTAGTTTATTTGATAAGATTATTTTGTAAGCTTAGTGAAAGGAATAAGAACTTTCATACCTATCAATACTGCTTACATCTAATTTGTCTGTAAGTGTGTAAAGACAGTTCCTTATTAATAATACTTTATGCATAGGTTACTACTGTCTTTTAGTTATTAATACTAAGAAAAAGAATACTGTAAGATTTATCGAGTTGTTATTTAGAGTTCAGATAGTTGCAGGTAAAATAGCTATTATTATTAGGAAAAGATCTAAACTAACATAATCATATTTACATCCCTACTTAACATAATTTAAAAAGCATTTAGCTGACATTTCTATTTATTCTATATCAGTATAGATGTATATTTTATAGAATAAGGTACTGTGTAAAAGAATGAATTACATACTTGAACATACTACTATTACTAAAATAATATGACCCTGTTCTTTTTCTAAAATTCTTAATACACAATCTGAATTCTAACAACAACTCTACTAAACAGATTAATATTCTTTCTGGAAGCAACTATATACTGAAATAAAATATTTCAATACTCTGAAAAGCATAAGTGCTCTATTCATTTCAGATTCCTATCATACTTCATTCATTTTAAACACACTACATGTGCTAGAGTACGATCTGGTTTACTCCAGATGGGGAAAAACAAAGGTAGGATTATTTTTCATCAAAGGAGAGATTCAACATTAAAACAACAAAGATATTTCAAGCTTAACAGTTCACTACATAACATATAAATCATTCACTATTTGTTCATACTCAGATATAAACTTTAACACAGAAATTAAAAGATAGTAGAACCTGTTTTTAAAGCTGGATGACAACAGCATTGGGAGGCCGTTCCTCCCTACCAACTCCTAGAGAGTGCTCAAACAATGAATTCTTAGGATCCCCGAGCCTATTCCTGGTCTCCTTGGCTAGTACTGGGTGGAGAAAACAACAAAGTATCAGTCCAATGACTCAATACCAACTCTGCACACTGCAGTAAGATCTTTCAACTAGAAAGTTGTACTAGATCACTTCCTACAGTTTACCCCTGAAACACCTTCCACAATTTCCTTTCCCAATTAATTCCGTGAAGCACATTCACCTGAATGATTCTTCTCCTGGAATGAGTAGCCTTAGCTCTCTTTAATGGGATTTTTTATTAATATTGCCTAGGTCTTTTTGGGTTAGTTGTCATTAATTGAGCCACGTACTCTGATCCCACTTTTTTGGGGGGTCATGACCCCAAATGTATGGAGGTTGCCACCTACAACATTAGAAGTGTTTAAGGATGCTTCCACTTGTCTATTTTCTCTCCACCTAGTCTCCTCCACCAACTTGACCAATAACACTCTTTTTAACAGCTCTCCCAAGATGTTGTCTTCACTTTTATTTATTTAAACTTAAAATATTCAAAATTACATTCAATATCCTTGACTCTGCTGAGTCATCATTTACAACTTAGCATTAAATTTCACATAATGTATTGGAATAAAATTAAAATAAGATAATATTATTTTGCAAAATTGGGACATGTGACATACACACCCGCTTAGAACATAATATCATCCTTGATGTTATTTATTCTTCATTCTTCGAATTCCCCTAGAACAGAATTGGGTATGCATCTCACATTTTAATTTCCAATTCCCAGGAGGCTTCCTCTAGACTAAGGTGCTTCCACTGCACCTTCACCTATCCAATGGTGTGGTTCCAAAGTGTAATTTCCCTCCTCCCAAGGATACTGTCCGGTTCCACCCAAAACTCTCCTTCTAGTTCCACCTGTACAACATTCTAGTTAACAACATGAGTAGCATCATGAACATATTTATTTAAAACAGAAATGTGAAAAACATTATGTACTCTTAAGTTAGGTGGTAATGCTAATTGATAAGCTACTTGTCCAATCCTAGACAAAATTTCAAATGGGCCACAGTAACGAGGTGCCAATTTTGCACAAATCCCCAATCTTAGAGAGCTCTTTTTGGGCCTTACCTTGATGATCACATGTTTACCTACCTAAAACTCCTTTGGAGTTCTTTTTAAGTATGCTTGACTTTTTTGCTGATCTTGTGCCACTTTTAGATTTTCCTGCACTTGTTTCACAATTTCTTCCATTTCTTTTAATATTTATGGACCTAATACCAATCTATCTACTAGATTACTCCAAGAGATGGGAGTATTACATTTCCATCCATATAAAATTTCAAATGGACTTAATCTGGCTGATGTCTGATAATTATTATTATAAGAAAATTCTACCAGATGTAAATAGTCCTCCCATTTACCAGGCTGGTCTTTCACATACATTCTTAATAGATCTTCTAAAACTTGGTTTACCCTTTCAGTTTGTCAATCTGTTTGAGGATGGAAAGAAGTACTAAAATTTAATGTGTTTTTTAACCCTTTAAACAAAGACTTCCAAAAGTTTCCTGTAAACTTAGGATCTCTATCTGAAATTATAACTTTTGGTACTCAATGTAATCGAAAAATCTGTTTTAGAAAATATCAGCTATGTTTGCAACTTTGTAAGTAGTTTTAACAGGTATAAAGTGAGTTTCTTTGCTTAAATTATCAACTACTACCATGATAGAATCATTCTGATTTTTATTTTTAGGAAATCCAGTAATAAAATCTAGACTAATTACCTCCCATTTCTAGCTAGGGATGGGTAAAGGCTGAAGCAAACCAACTGGGTGTTGGTGTTCAGTTTTTACCTGTTGACATTCTAAACACCTTGCAATATATTCAGCTACTTCAATTTTCATATTTGGCTAGAAATACTCTTTTCTTAACATGGTTATAGTCTTTTGATAACCTAGATGACCTGAATATGGTGTTTTATGAATTTCATCCAAAATTAACAGGTTGACTTTAGGTACATAAGGTACATACAGTTTATCTTTATACAGTAAAAATTCTTTCTCATTTGAACTGTAACCTTTTATTATGTTTTCTATTGGATTTTCTTTAGCTTTAGCCTACAAATTCTGGTAAATTTCATCTTGTTTTATTCCTTCTTTAAGCTGTTCATCTAAGTCTGAAACATAGGTGTTGATTGCTGTTGCAAAATTCAGCCTTACGTTCCTACTTAATGTATCAACAACTTTATTTTATTTACCCTTTATATACTGGATTTCAAAATCATACTCGCTTAAGAAAGCTAACCACCTAGCTTGTCTGGCATTTAAATTAGGCTGATCTAAAAGATACTTTAATCCTTTATTATAAGTCATTAAACCAAATTTTCTGCCAATTAGGTGATGTCACCACATCTTTAAGGTGCGTATTATAGCTGCTAATTCCAGATCATATATTGCATAATTATTTTCATGAAATTTTAACTTTCTAGACTCATAGGAAATAACATGTCGTTCTTGAGTCAAAACACCACCTAAGCCATCATTACAGGTGTTAGTGCACACT
Organism: Pseudotsuga menziesii; assembly: GCA_001517045.1. Taxonomy (NCBI): domain Eukaryota; kingdom Viridiplantae; phylum Streptophyta; class Pinopsida; order Pinales; family Pinaceae; genus Pseudotsuga; species Pseudotsuga menziesii. The sequence goes on along the minus strand of LPNX010829115.1, from coordinate 305,553 downwards.
ACAAATTCTTTATTAGGATATGCTATTCTTAAAATAAGTGTGCTAGTTAATAAAGTTTTTAACTTTTTAAAACTTTCTTCACATTTCTGATTCCAATTGAACTTATTTCCTTTCTTCTTCAAGGAAGTTATCATATTTTTTATCCTCAAAAAACATTCAATGAACCTCTGGTAGTAACCGGTAATGCCCATGAAAGATCGAACATCCATCACATCCTTAAGAACTGACCAATATTCGATTGCCCTTATCTTTTCAAGATCTACAGAAATTCCTTCCTTGGTCACTACGTGACCTAAATACTGAATCTTATCCTTGAAGAAATCACACTTACTAAATTTTGCAAAGAGTTAATGTTCTCGCAACTCTTGCAAAACAATTTTTAGATGTTCTTTATGTTCTTCTTTAGTTTTTGAATAGATTAGAATGTCTTCGATAAACACGACCACAAACTTATCTAAATACTTATGCATCACATTTTTCATTAAACACATGAAGACAATTGGGGCATTAGTAAGCCCGAATGGCATTACGACAAATTCATAATGACCATATCTTGTTCTAAAGGTTGTCTTAAAGATGTATTCATATTTAATCCTCACTTGATAATATCCAGACCTTAAATTTATTTTCAAAAACACCGTGGCTCCACGTAGTTGATCAAACAAATCATCTATGTGGGGCAACGGATATCAATTTTTGATGGTCATCTTGTTTAATTGACGGTAATCTATGCAAAGTCGCATAGTTCCATCCTTCTTCTTGATGAACATGATAGGTGCCTCCCAGGGAGACACACTTGGTCGAATATACTTTTTATCAATTAACTCTTTTAATAGTGATTTTAATTCATTAAGTTCTAATATGTTCATTCAATATAGGGCCTTTGAGCTAGGTACTACACCTGGTACCAGCTCAATGGTGAAATCCAATTCCCTTTTCAGAGGTAATCCCAAAATTTGTTCTAGGAATACATCAACATATTCTTTTAATATTGGGATGTCTTCCACTTTTAACTTATATGTTTTAATTTTACTTTCCTCATCAGTAATTGTTATTGCGTAAGCTTTACATCCATTTCTAACATCTCTTTTAAGTTGTAAAGAAGAAATCTTCCTTATAGTAGTTTTTCTAGGAATTCATTTAACACTTACTGCTTTTTCATCACTGTTTAAGCATGTGAAAGTTTTATCATAATAGTTTAGAATTACTCTATGTTGTTCTAACCAGTCTATACCAATCAGCAAATCATAGGAACCAAGTGGCAAAACATTAAGTTTAACAACAGTTTCTAATTTATCAATAACTAATGCACATTCTTTCACAAAACAAGTTACTTTTCTTTTAGCACCAGTGGCTAACTGAACTAACCATGAATTCTCAAACTTATCAATAGATAACTTACATTTTTCTACTATTTGAGGTGCAATATAACTAAGACTAGCTCCTGGATCAATCAAAATAGTTACATGGGTCTGATTTGTCATACCTTCTACTTCCACCATGGAAGTCTGATATTTAGCTTGTTGGTTCTCCAAGGCTGCGATGATTCTAGGCATGCTCCTTGCTAGTTCCCCAATGGTCATCTCCTCCTATATAGTATGAATATTGCTAACAGTCTTCTTTCGGTTTGGACAGACTGAAGCATAGTGTGGGCCATTACATTCCCAACACTTGACAGGCTCTTTGCACTTAAAGTTCTTGATAAAGTTTCCATCATTGTTTGCAGTTTCCTTACCTTTAGAATTATTCTGGTGGTTGGGTGTATTGTTCCTATTTCCTTGGAAATTCTTGTTATTAGAATAGTTTTTGGCCTTATTGTTCTTAAAATTTCTGTTAGGCACAAAATCCTTCTTCTTTTGTTCAAACTGATTATTATTTTTCTTAGCCTTCCAGTTGGCCAAGCTTTCTTTCTTTTGATTCTACTCAAAACAAAATTTAGCATTTCTCATAGATTCCTCCAAGGTATTTGGGTTATCATATTCAATTCTATCTTTAATATGATAAGGTAGACAACTAAGGAATCATTGTACCTTTGGTTTCTCATCTACAAGGTATGGTACATACCTAAGTAGACTTAAGAACTTACTATTCAGATCCTTCATTGTCATTAAACCTAACTTAAGTTAATAAAACTCTTTGGCTCTCTCCTCATAATACTGCTCAGACAGGAATTTATTTTTGAAATACCTCTTAAAGGTACTCTAGTTAACTTCTTTCTCTTTTATACCCTTAACTCTCTTCAAATCCTACCACCAAATGTCATCCTTTCCTGAGAGGTTATATATAGCCATCCTAGCCTTTAATTGGTTAGAATAATTATATATTTGGAAGTAATTCTTCATCCCAGATAACCAAGATTCAGCTTCCTCCCCCTTCTCAGTCTCTCCATTAAAAGTTGGTGGTTTTATCTTTTTGAATTCCCCAGAAATTTCCTCTTAAGGTTTGTATTTCCTCTTTTTAGTGTACAGATTATCATCACTACTGTTACTAGTAGTATGGTAATTTTGTTGTTCACCAAACACTTCAGAAGATGAGCTACTTTCGGTTTTTTTATGTTTCATATTTTTAGATTTTTGTTGATGACTGACATCTTCTGATTCTGACCTTCTACCCCTAGCCTCAGTTAAAAACTTTTCAATTAGGATCTGATTCAACTCTTCTTGAGCCCTCGGAATCCTTTCATTTTCTCGCTTTACATACTCCATTTTAGTTTTTAAGTCTTTTACAGTTTGTAACAACTCTGAGGAATTTGTAGTTAAATCCTCTAGTATAGTATCTCTTGGTAAATTTCTTGTTTCAGTAGCTAGAGACTCCTCCTCTGCATACTCTTCCAGTTTTTCCATCCCTACCTATTAAACTTGAGAAAAACAATTCTCTATTGAATAACATTTAAAACAAAATATGTCAGCATAATAATTTAATTTACTGTTTTATGAAATCTAGTTGGTCTTCATCAGGGCCTAGTGTTTGAACCTTGTGCTCTGATACCACATGTCAAAACCCCAGATTTTCACAAAAAATTAAAATTTTGAGATAACAAGAAATGCTAAAATCTGCGGTCTACTAACAACTAACGGTTAGCCATAAAAGAAACACTCAAGTAATTAGTTTTACTAAATCTTAATAATATTAACTCAACAGTTCATTTTTGTAACAGGAATAATGTCTTCTTGTGTATTGTTTTACTTTAGTTTATTGATGAGTCTTTTCATGTCAAGTAGGTGGAATCTACTTTTGAATCCAAGGCTTACTTAGCAATTGTGCTAATGCAGAAGATTATTGGTTCTTACAGGTTTACAGGTATAACCAAACGAGTACATAGTAAAAGTTCTTAATGTATCCAGAAGTATTTTATTTGCAATTATAAAGCTTAGTAATTAAGCTACTAAACTCTAAACAGCTTCCGTGAGGAAAAACCATTTGGATTCCTTCAGTTTCTCTTGTAATAATGTTCAGAAGTAAGTAACGACAGTAAGATATGTTTGCGACTCTAAGAATTAGAATATTAGTTAGAAAGCACTTCTACTTTAGTCTATGTAAATTGTAATGTTATAATGATTGTTTTTCCAGTATCTATACAATAATACATTATCTTATATGTGTAACAATTGTTCCATATTTTGCTTCTGCGAGATAATTTACAGCTTGTTAACCTTTTGACAATATAAGTTTGATTGTGCAAACTAAATATCATAATGCTTTCCTACATGAGATCAATTTTTGCCTATACTTTAAATTTATGTTTAACCTTGTGGTTCTAATAATTTCTGGACTCAAGTAAGATCATTCCTATTCACTTTCTCAAATTTTCTATGATACTTCTCTTGAATTAAATTACTATCTAATACAATTTATCTGAGATTAATGCTCTCGAAACAGGTCGAATTTCTAGTTACTTTGTTTTATTCTATAACTACTTTACTACCCAATTGACATGGTGAATCAATAGTAAGAACCAAGTTGAGTCCTAACCAAAATTCATCAAAGTATCGTCACTTTGAACTATGTAATAGAATTTCATGAAAGTGTTCTTACAATATGTTTTGTCCACTTCATAGTTCTGTTATCATTTGAGTTATTATCTCTTATGTGACTTATGAACATGCACACTCTATTTTGTTAATAGACATTTAGTCTATAATTAGTTCATGATCATAAACATATTTAAATTAGAGTTTATGATGCCCTAATTATTACATTATGCCACTTATAAGAGTTATAATTTGTAATGTCCTTGTATAAGAGATTAACTATGCATTTTATATAGGAGAACTATAGTTGTTAGCTTGAGCTCTCCCATAATATAAGGTTTCTATCTATAATAAAGACATAAAATATTTGATCTCTATCTATAATAAAGACAATGTTTAGAGAAAGAAAATGCAACTATCCAAATCGCAAATGTGATGTTATAATATAATACCATAAGGTAAATGGTGAAATGAGTATTATGCATGAATGATTTCGGCATTAACCAAGGTTTTTCTAGGTCAATGTAATCATATTGTTGATGCTACATTATTAAACTAGCATAAGATTTGGTGCATAGTATAATTGATTTGCATGGCAATTATTGAGTCGATGATATAGTTTACCCCTCGTTCCAATTATTAAATAATTGGATATCATTTTATGTAGGCACTATAGAAGATTGATCCATTGCATGGTTTGATTTACGTGGCCATGTGGTCATCTCCTGACCAAGTGTGGAAGGTATATTAGACACCGTAACCCTAAGCCTTATCATTTCTTTCCTGCAGTTTGCGCTGGCCCTTGAGGCTGCTCTGCTTGGATTCCATGGCGGTCGTCGGTCCTGTTTGCTTCAGTTGTCTTGAGTCTTGGTTCAGTGCTGCATTTGTCACTGGTGTGTGGTTTTAAAATCCATTCTCAGTGGTTGGGTTCTCAATCTAAAACTTGTGGAGATTATCATTGATCTTAGCTTGTTGTCTATGCAATCTTCCTTTCATTGTCCTCGTGTCTTACTGTCTGCTTCAGTTGGCTTTTGTTGTTCTCGTGGCTCCCTGATGCGTGAGGGTTACACTTGTAGGCTGTTGAGTTTTTAATTCACAAGGCCTGTAGGTGACCCTGCTTCTACACGACTGTTCATTGTTCCCATAGACAGGTAAATAATAATTTTTTTGTGTTCATTTACTTACTGCAAGCGTTTTTACTGTTACTGTGGTACAAATAGATATTTGTTTACTGATAGTGGTTTTTCACACTCCTTACAGGTGCTCGCCAATATAAACTTTCATGGTGGAGAAAGTAAGCCATCAACCAGCAAATGTCGTGGCTCGTGGCTCAGTTCGAGTAAGCCCAGTGGTCCATATGTTGGGTTTTCACCCTAGTTGTAACAAGGTGGTCAATGGAATCACCCGGGGTTTTGGGGAAGCCTTCCTTGACTCGCCATAAGTTATATAGTTTCATTTTACAGGTTGTTTGTGGGTTTACCCATTTTCGAACCCTCGCTAGTCGATGGACAGACTCAGTTTAACTGAGCAATGTATTTAGTTTGATGTTTGGCTTTATGGCATTGTTAAATTAATAGCTTTTGTAAAGACAGTTTGGTCTTCAGGCTTGGTTTATTTTATCAGATGTTTAATGTTATACTCTATGTAAATTCATGGTTTTACCCTTCTTCACTATAAATGAAGTTTTATACTCTGTTTGAATTACTCTATAAGGGTTTATAATTAAAGTTTTTAAGACTGATACTTACAGTCATAATTTAATTATTGCTTGTATTTATTCAGAGTTATGAACTAGGGTTTAACCTGTGAATACCCTCGTTTTGAAATAAATTATTCTAGTTTATATAATTACACAGTCTGTTGTTCTGTCTTTAAAGGAATGTGAGTAATTTATAATAACCCATTTGTTTAATAATTACATAGTCTAATTAATTTGGTCTATAACTTTGATATGCTGGCATTTGTAATTTTAATATATGTATTTGGGTTTCAACCCTATCATTTATTTTTATAGATACATATTGTTAGTAAAATGAAAACACACAATTTCTTTTATAAGTAAATATGTTGTTTAGTAATGTATTTCTTTTAGTTGGTTCTTTTAATGGTTTAAAAGAACTAAATTATGGTTTAACCTAGGTTACTAATGTATATAAAGAATACAGATAGATTGTGCTCATAAATATGAGCTAGGGTTTGTAGAAGTAATATATGTCCTTCTTGTAACAATTACTCCAGTTTGTAAGAGAATTTCTTTTTATTTGTAAACAATATTGTTTTATGTTAATAATAATATCATTTGTGTTAATAATAATATTGTTTATAAATATTGTATTCTCTTAAGTTTATTTTTACATATATATATTATTAATAAAGACTAAAAGTAGTCTATAATAGTTTAGTTTATTTGATAAGATTATTTTGTAAGCTTAGTGAAAGAAATAAGAACTTTCATACCTGTCAATACTCACATCGAATTTGTCTGTAAGTGTGTAAAGACAGTTCCTTATTAATAATACCTTATGCATAGGTTACTACTGTCTTTTAGTTATTAATACTAAGAAAAAGAATATTGTAAGAGTTATCAAGTTCTTATTTAGAGTTCATATAGTTGCAGGTAAAATAGCTATTATTATTAGGAAAAGATCTAAACTAACATAATCATATTTACATCCTTACTTAACATAATTTAAAAAGCATTTAACTGAAATTTCTATTTCTTCTATTTCAGTATAGATGTATAGTTTATAGAAGAAGGTACTGTGTAAAAGAACTAATTACATACTTGAACATACTACTATTAGTAAAATAATATGATCCTATTCTCTTTCTAAAATTCTTAATACACAGTCTGAATTCTAACAACAACCCTACTAAACAAATTAATATTCTTTCTGGAAGCAACTATATACTGAAAGAAAAGATTTCAATACTCTGAAAAGCATAAGTACTCTATTCATTTCAGATTCCTATCATAGTTCATTCATTTTAAACACACTACATGTTCTAGAGTACGATATGGTTTACTCCAGATGGGGAAAAACACAGGTAAGATTAATTTTCATCAAAGTATAGATTCAACATTAAAACAACTAAGAGATTTCAAGCTTAACAGTTCACTACATAACATATAAATCATTCACTCTTTGTTCATACTCAGATATAAACTTTAACATGGAAATTAAAAGATAGTAGACCATGTTTTTAAAGTTGGATGGAAACAGCGTTGGGAGGTCGTTCCTCCCTAGAAACTCTTGGAGAGCGCTCAAAAAGTGACTTCTCAGGACCCCTGAGCCTATTCCTGGTCTCCTTGGCTGGGAATGGGTGGAGAAAACAACAAAGTATCAGTCCAATGACTCAATACCTGTAGAAATTTAGGCCAGCAGTAGATTAATTTTACCCACAACAATTATCAATTGATCATGCAAAATTGCTAACAATGGAGACTGAATATGGAGTTGTAACACAAAATTAGATTAACTGGGTGTACAATAGCCAACCCTATAATAACATAGGTTTCTCAATATATAGAATACATCAAGAGATCTAATGCATAACGAGGCATCCAAAACAAGCATAAAGCAGGCTTACCCAAAATAGGCAAATCCCCCATAGGTGTAAAAAGCTGATCCCAAATCTGTCATGAGGCTCACGAATTGGCAAGGGCGCATGGGAAAGATAATGAGTGGTGGAATGGCATCTCATACATGCTTTTGCATGGAGGAAAGAGTGGAGGATGAAAGGGGCAAAAAACAAGTTCACCTCACCAAGTCTTGCTTTCCTATGTGCCTTAAAACACTGAAAAAGCAGTCAATAAAGCAGAAAAAATAGAAGGGCACCTAGGGGGCCAGGAATAAAGCAGATTTAATTCCTAAGGCTTTACCAAGTGCTACATGAGTCAGGGATGGAAATTTTGACCTCTATGGATAGGCAATTAGCAACTTGCACATGGTGGGACTCATGAACTAGGAAAATAAGACAAAAATAAATGAATTAATGTCTAAGTGGCTAATACTATGGGATTGATTATTCTAAAACCCCCCCTTAAGCCTGAATTTATGAGTAATAAATCAAAAATATAGGGCCTAGAAACAAGGCTTAGTCACCCTTTTACATACAACAATTCCATATGAAACAAGGAAAGAGGCAAAACCAACTTGGGAAAATCCTCCCTTAAACATGGACTGTAAAACAAAATTGTAGAATCTTGTCTCCACTCATGCCTTTACAGCATGATCAGCAATCCCCAGCAGTGATTTGAGATTGCTGAAGGTCTTCTCACAAAATGCTTTGGTGAAGATATCATCTACTTGTTCTGAAGATGAACAGAAGAGTAGGTGAATGGTGCCATCATGCACAAGCTCTCTGATGTAGTGCATGTGAATCTCAATGTGTCTGGTTCTCTGCTTCTAAACTGGATCTTTGCATATTCAAATGGTACTCTGGTTATCATAGTAGATGGTAGTTGAGTACTCAGGTTCGAAACCACACTCTCCAAGTAAACCTTGCAACCATAAACACTGAGTTGCTGCATTAACAACTCCTCTGTACTCAGCTTCTATAGATGAGAGTGCAATGGCACTCTGTTTCTTGCTTGACCAGCTGATTGGCCCTTCTACAAGCATGAACACATACCCTGAAGTGGACTTTCTGTCTGTGCTATCACTTTCCCAATCACTATCAGTAAATCCAATCAAATCAAGATCAGATTTTGCCTTATAGAAGACCCATGTGTCCTTGTTCCCTGAACAAAGTTAAGGATCCTTTTGGATGCTTTCCAATGGATCTCATGAGGATGATCCATGAATATATAAGCCAAACTTACTGCATAAAAAATATCAGGTCGAGTATGTGTCAAATACAATAAACATACAATCAATTGTCTATACAGTGTATTGTTCACCATCGGTGGAGAATCATCTTCCTCCAGCTTCACTCCTGAAAGGAAAGGAGTTTTGCTTGCTTTGCAGTATTGCATTCTGAATTTGATCAGCAAATCCAAGGCATACTTGTACTGGTGCACCTTTATTCCAGCTTTGGTTTGATCAATCTCAAGCCCCAGAAATTGACTTAAGAGCCCCAAATCTGTCATGGAGAAGGCTTGGTTCATAGCTCCTTTTAAGGAAGCAATCTCATCCTGTGAGATTCCTATAATGAGGAGGTCATCAACATATAAAAAAATGATCATTAATGAACCATTAACAGACTTCAAATATACATTTGGATCTGATTTGCACCGAACAAAATTTAGAGATAGCAAGAAGCTATCTATCTTGGCATACCAAGCCCTGGGGGCTTGCTTTAGCCCATACAATGACTTTATCAACCTGCACACAAGAGAAGGGTTAGTAGAAAAACCTTGATGCTACTGCATATATATCTCCTTAGTGATATCTCCATTCAGAAAGGCACATTTTACATCCATGTGATGTACCTCCCATTTCCTTGAGGCTGCAATGGCTAGAGCTAGCCTGATGGAATCCATTTTTGCCAATGGGAAAAAGGTCTCATTGTAATCGATGCCATGAACCTGTGAGTAGCCTTTAGCTACCAATATAGCCTTGTACTTCAGTGGTGAACCATCAGCAGCAAATTTGGTCTTATAGACCCACTTACGCTGTACTAGTTTTCTCCCTGGAGGAAGATCCACTAGCTCACATGTGTTTCTCTTCTGGAGTGAACTGAACTCCTCCTTCATGGAAGCTTGCCATCTTGGATCTCCTGCTTCTTCTTCATATGTTTGAGGATCAGAATCCACCATCAAATATCATTTTTCAGCAAACATAGGATCCTTCATGCATAGACCACTCTCAAATTGAGATCTAGTCCTCCTTGGGTCATTGGGATCCCCAGCTAGCTCACCTGCTGCATGCAGTGTATTGGATTCCCATTTAGGCCTTTTGGGGCTGTTTGGGTCTACAATAAACTCATCTCCATTAGACAAATCAGAATCAGCATGTTCAACTAACTCT